>DF836454.1:1627-13152 GCA_000950595.1 Mucor ambiguus
CCTTATCCAAATCATCACTTTCTAATCGGAAAGTAGCATCTTTTCTATTTAAAATACTATAAGCCACATTCTGTACTTTATTGCGATAGAATAAGTAAAATAAAATACCTTCGCTACTGCTTGTTCATAATTATTGCCTGTGTTTTCTATCAACTGTTGTACTCCATGAAATGAACATCCATATCCCTATTTAACCATTAATGGACAACATCTGTTGGTCGATTATGCAGATAACAAGCGCATTTGAAGTGTCAAGCATATGCCAGTCGATGCACACAAGCAGATGTTCTACGTCCTTTCCATCTTATTATGCTCAAGATCATACGCATTAAACATAATTCTTTGCCACGTGCTGTTGAGGATATAGACTAAATAGGAGCAATAATGGGCGCTTTGCAGCGAAGGACATAGCCGCAGCATAAACATAATGAAGAGAGATGACAGGCGCCAGAAGATGGCTAATCTATATGATGGCTGAAGCTGAGTCCTGAAAGTGTGGAAAAAACCTATAACATTACGTCCCTGAAGCGCTCCCTGATTCTGTTGAATGTTCTTCCGTCAAAGGCGACTAGGAAGAACATTATACTCAAAGTCGAGACGGGGTCCACTTTATTACTGGTGCTCTCACAAGGCCCTGTCGTAGCAACTGCCCCTTCACTGGATCAAGACGCTTATCCAATTATATTATCTCTGGTGCCAGATCAAGGTCCACATCCCGATTGTCAAAAAACTATAAAAAGCCTCAATCTGAACACTACTTTAAACCCCCATTCAATCTTGGAATAACATATTAGATACATTCAGTTCTAATTGTATTTCCTCTGTCTATATTTCGTTATTCTAAACACGTACAACTTATTCTGAAATAGTGCAATAGCAACGTTGCCGCCTCCATTATACAGCATATAGATGGCAGCAGGGCCACCAAGGCTCCCTTTACCAAAACCTTATCTTTATTAAATTAGCACGGAAGAGATGTGAGCAGTAAATGGGTGTCTGATATGGGACTATTGTGAGCAGCATCCGCAGACTACAATAGTTCATTAAATGAGAGGAATGGTATGTCCCTCTATATGTATGCAACATAATCTCTTTTGCACATTCACCTTCATTACCAAGCACAAAGAATAAATTGGTTTTAACTTGTAGCTTATAAAAAACGCCCACTATTATAAAAACTATCTAAATAAAATCAGATACAAAAAAAAACTAAGGATTTATTGATTTAGACAAAATATGCTTTATTTATACTAAATTTTAGATGCCAATGTTGTAATTTATCTTGTAAAACATTCTTCATATCTGTTAAATGTCAATACCTTGCTAGTTGAGATATATTTCAGTTGTCATAGCTTGCCCATATTATTGCACAATACAGACATGTTTACTCATCAAGAGCACCTTAATCTTTATAGATAGTTGTAGCCCTTCTGGCACAACACTTATACGTAGCTCGCATTAATCTTCTTTACAGATTTACTTCATGTAATTAGCTTTTCACATTAGATATAACCTCAGTACTTTACGTTAGCACTGCTCAATACATCTTTTTTATTACAATAAATTGTCTAGTTCCTTCTATCAACGAGCTGCTGTATTGTCGCAAGTATCAGTTAAACTAGGGTTGTCTTTCTTGTGCAGTAGACCCTATTTTGTACACTCAGTCTATTGAAGCATAAAATACTACTTTAATGTTTTACCTCTAACTGATCAGAATCAACAAAACTAGGCACTACAGTCTCTGTTGGAGTTGCCACTTTAGCGATAGATCTTTGTCCCTCTTCAAATGTAGCCCCCAAATCTCTTAAAGCAGCCATTCTTTCAGCACCAGTTGGCATAGGTGAAATGTCGCCCAGGGATTCTTCCTCCAGTGGATGTGTATTGTTGTGCTGCTTTTGTATCTGGTTTGATTGACGTCTCTCCAACAACGAAGGAGGCTTTATTGAACTCGTGCCACTATCGCTGCTGTGATTGCTCTGACTCTTTTCAAGGTCCAATGCGTGTTGTTTTTGAATGTCTCTTAAATCGCCTGAGGATGGTTGCTCTCTGTCCATTCTGATGATGATAAGCTGTATAAAAGAGAACTTTTTCGTGCAATTTAAAAAAAAAAATACATTAAATGCTAAAATATAGTAAAATACGTCATTGTAGCCATGATCTCATGAATGATGATTCACCATAGAAACAAACTATCGCCATTGGCTACTTGCTTGGCATGAAATTTGCGTTTTTGACAGGTTCCTGATGCTATAAGAAGAAAAGTCGACGAGGGGCTTTTATTGCTCAAAGGGTGACATGAGAGATTAAAAGTGGCGTTAATATATATAGAGTTGGATTAACAAAGGCTTCTACATGGGGCATCTAATTCGCCTGACAAAGGCTAAAGCCATTAAGGAATGCTCGATTCGAATCATGCCTGCTTACGCGCATGCAGTGCATAATATTTAGCCATTGTGGTTAATATGAAGCAGCCTTGACTTTGAGGCTGAACCAAATTATTGTATACAATTCTAAGCAAAGATCTACATCAATAAAAGGCTTCGCCGGTCAAAAAAGTTGGCACTTCCTCACATATAGTATCTAATGCAAATATTTATATAAGATGGAAAAAGGGGTAGATGCACATGATGCTCCATTCAGCTAATAAAATGGTATGCATTAAAAAAACATTCGTAGTATATGGGAAAAATTGTTCAATACATGACTAATACTTGCATCTTGCATCCTCTGGTTAGAGGTTACGCCAGTTTATGAGTGGCACACAGTCGCTACATGTTACCTTGCCAGGGAGCTGCTGTAGGTATATGAGATAATGCAAACAACTCTTTACATCTAATGCAGGTAATATCAAGATGTAGGCTTTATTTAAACAGCCCATACCCTGTGCTAGTATTCCCTTTTTTCATTTCTATTCACTTTAAATCATGGAGCCTACTACACATTTTTTTGAATCAATCAAACTTCCTCATTTTGAAAAAGAGCAAGCTTTGCGTATTGTCAGTATCGCTACAGCAACTGCTGTTCTCTATCAATCGTATCGGTATATCACTGCTGATAAAACCACAAAGAAACCGGGCTTGAAGGAGATTCCTGTTGCGCCCTCTTGTTATCCTTATGTGGGTCATGCTTTTTCTCTAGGAAGAATACCGTCAGATACAATACGACAATGGCACAAAGACTGTGGCCCTGTTATTAAAATTAAGCTTGGTAGACGTGTCTGGATTACCATAGCTGATCCAGCTCTAGCACACAAGGTTTTTGTCACGCATGGAGCACAGACATCCTACAGACCACACTTGAACTTTTCCCATAAACTTTTCAGTGGAGGGGGAAAGTAAGTATTCAAAAGTAAATGCATAGTCCTTAAAGTCAAACTTTTCTATAGAAACATTGGATTCGGACAGCCGGGCGAGATTTGGAATAGAAACAGAGCAGCTGGTATGTCATGTTGTATGAGGCTAAATTGAATTCACTCGACCAGCTAAACTCGACATATATAGCTGCCTACATCTTTCAACCCAAACAAGTTGAAAAATACATATCTTTCATCAAAAAGGAAGGTGTTGATATGGTTCAAAGATTATTCGACTATACTGAGCGCGATGGTACAGTGGATCCCTTCTACCATTTAAAGCTCAACTACTTGAACTGTATCTTTGGTAAATGTTTTGGTAGAACCTTCAAAAACATTGAAGATGAAGAGTTTCTAGAAATGACAAGTATGGTGGAGAATATCATGAAGTATCTGGCCATGGAATCAGATCTCACCAACTACTTTCCTTTTCTTGAACGATTTGATTTTTTGAATGGTGGTATTATCAACAAGACGCAAGAGCTTATGGACAAGCGACATCCTCTTTTCATGCAGTACATTGCGGAAACGGAATCAAAAGAGGGACACAACTATGTCAAGGCATTAAACGAAAGTGAATTCGACTTTAGCGACGACGACAAGGTTTTATTCATGTGTAAGTGGACTACGGATACAGAAAAAAATCAAGAAAACTAACGTATAGCATATAGCCGAAATGGTGGCGGCAGGCTCAGATAACCTCGCTATTGCAACAAATTGGTTGATTGCCATGTTGTGCCATCAGCCTGAGGTTCAGACCAAGTTGCATCAAGAGCTTGATTTGTTTATATCTACCCATGGCCGGCTTCCTGAGTCGCACGAGCGAGCAAATGTGCCCTACTGTTTTGCAACCATCAGGGAGGCGATGCGATGGAGATCACCTACATTTTTTGGTATCAGCCACAGTGTGATTGAAGACTGTAATGTTTGATCCTGTACCGAAAAGAGCATAAAACACTAATCATTTGCACATCACAGTGGTTGTAGATGGCTATCTCTTCCCCAAAGATTCCATCATCAGTGGTGATATGATGAGCTTGCATATGGATCCTACTTTTTACGAGAACCCTGAAGAGTTTAATCCAGACCGATTCCTGCCAAATGCCAAATCTTTACATGCTGCTGCAACTGGCAAGCTTGAAGAGCGCGATACCTTTGTATTTGGCTTTGGAAGAAGACTTTGTCCAGGCATACATTTAGTAAGTACTATTAGACTCACTGCAATCCCCTTCTAATCACCTTGTATATGCACTTTAGGCTGAAGCAGAGCTATTCTACACAACTACACAAATGCTAGCAAGCTGTTTGTTTGAACCTACATCAGAATTGCCAGATCTGAACACCTTCCGATATTCTGGCAACAATATCTTGGCAATGCCCTTTCAAGTCAAGATTACCAAACGAGCCAATTCTGTAGTTTGACATTCATATCCACCATCATCATCAACAATACGTATAAAGTTACAATAATGCCTTTTGTTTATATGTTACTTTATTTGTTTACAAAAGAGAGACGAAAGAAAAGAGAAAAATGGATTTAGATTAGTATTTGACAATATCCTTTCTTTCTTTGGTCGTTTCTTTTTCCAATGTGTGTTTGTATATATGGTTTTTTATCTGGGGTTTTTCGGTTCTGGCGATTAGGTTTCATTTAACAATAAATAATTTAGTTCTCCAAGGTGAAAGAGAGACCAAGCTTGTGAGCGTTTTCGTTAAGACGAGTAGTATCAACGGAAGCACCGAGGTTGACCTTGACACCAGGACGGAGAGCTTGAGTGTAACTATAAAGAAATTTACCAATGAGATACACTGTAAACGGCACGCTATATAAAACACATCTAAACTTACGCAAGACCGAGGACACCAGCGTTGGAGATCTTGGCCTTAACAAAGGCAGTAGCATCCAACTTGAGCTTGGCACCAACTTCGAGGGCAACAGCGTTGGAGCCCTTAGAGTCCCAAGAAGCCTTACCGGAAGCCTCGAGATCACTGTTGACACGGTGGTAGTAAGAAGCAGCATAGTTGCTCAAGTTGTTGGTGGCATGAACAGCAACGCCATATTCAGCAGCGGTATAACCAACAGCAGCGTTGTAGCGACCAATCTAAAAATAGCGAAACTTAAGAATTGACATGATTCTCTTTCCTATTTGCTAACCACACAAAACATACCTTGCCATCCAAAACGTTGTAGGCGACTTCGGCACCAACGAGGAAACCTTGTTGACCGAAAACAGAGTTGACGCTGAAGTTGGTCTATTAAGATGGGCATTTGCTTAGAATCAAATCTACTCGACACACCATTGAAATAACTTACCTTGAAGACATCAAGAGTGGCAACGGTGTGGACATTGGGCTTCTTGTAGGTAGCGTTGATCTTGGCAGCCTTCTCGTTGACAGAGGGGAGGAGAGAGGTCAAGAGTTCGAGCTTAAGACCCTCTATAACGCGATATTAAGATGAGTATCCAGGATCAGCAACATACACATTTCAATTCAAACTCACTGGCAAGGTTGTTCTCGAGTTCGATCTTTCCGTTAAGATGGTTGGAGGTAGTCCAAGCTTCAGTGAAGGTGAGACCGTTCTTCTTGTCAGCGTACTTGGTTTCAAGATCACCAACAATGATACCAGTCTTGTTATCACGTTGACCATTAACCTTGAAGGTCTATTTTCCAATGTTTCATATTAGACATTTTCTGATGCATAACAAAAACCAACCCCTCCAATGTCAATCTACTTACAACGCCGTTAGGAGCAGTGGTCTTGACTTCGAGCTTGACACCACCAACGGGGTAGTCCTTGGACAAAAGATCCTTGGCGGACTTGCCAATATCATTGAAAGCAACTACACAAAAGGTTGGGGTTGAGTAACAGAAACATAGGTACCGTAAATTAAAGACAAACAGACATACCAGGAACAGACATCTATATAAACCGAGAAAACACGTCAGTTTGGAGCACTTGCAAATAATGCAAAATAACAAGTTTCCTTACCTTTAGAGAATATAATTAATTATAAGGTGAATAAGAAAGAAAAGGAAAAGAAATGTTTGCAATTTAGCGGGAGAGATATGATAGGGTTCACAACACAAGCCCTCATTGCGGTTGTTTAATCGAGCAAGGGTAGCAAGATTCACAGAAATCAACTGGGGTCCGCTTAAATGTTTGGCTGCTATGACCCCCACACATCCCCATCAAGCACCATGTCATACTGTCATCAGTCATTGATAATCCGTTTCCATGGCATTCCATAGCAGACATTTACCTGAATTTCTAAAAAATATTAGGCTTGCTGCAACGACTAGAGATCAAGATACCGTCAACCATATGTATCCAATGTTGAGATGATGCATATGTATACAATGGAATCATAAATATTGCCTGTGGTGTTACCAAAAATGGTGGGAAAATGTGGGCATCTGAATATGAATGACACCACTATTCTTCGAAATGAAAAATTGCATGATGTGAATTGGAATATTATAGAAACACACGTTCTTTTCTATCTCGTCTCAACCATGGCTACCGTCTCTATTGTTGCTTTAAATGGTGTATATATTTTTTTAAAAAAAAAAATAAAAAAAGTTGACGCACAAAGGTACCTGATTTCATCATCTCATGTTACTCATCTTAAATCAAATCAAAAGCAAATCACGAATTATACTCAATTAGACTTTAAAATGATTCAGCCTTTAGTTCAAAGTCATTTTAGTAAAAGTTAATAATGTTGTGGTCACCTTGCAATCGCTCTTACTGCTTACAACCAAATAAGTGATCAAATTAAATAAAACTAGACCCCGTAAACCATCCTCTTCCTCATGCAACAATAGCAACCAGTATAACTTGGTCATGATGCTTGCTGGATCCCACTGCTATTTGCATGAAGAACGGAAAATGCAAAAAGAACCATCCTTGCTAATTCAATGAGGCAACCGTCATCAATCAAGGATTAGGAGAGGAATTGGTATACAGAAGGCGAGTAATACCAGGACGCACAACCACGCGCAACAATGGCAAAATTACAGTGGATAGTCGTTGGGTCGTGCCTCATAATTCATGCTTGGTAACAATGTACAAGGGCCTCGTCAATGTTGAAATACGCAACCAAATTTAATCGATCAAGTATGCCTATATAATAAAAACCTTCGTTGCTGCTTTCAATTAGAATAGAAACGCGTCAATTGTATTTATAACAAGAAGAGGGGAGGAGCATCCAGATGTTTACCATAGACCTGACCAGCTAAACGGTGCTCAACTCTCCATCATATTCACTATCAGTGATAGACCATATTGCTATGCTATAGATAAATGGATCAATTACTTTACTTTGGAAGATCGACTAGGTTATGAAGGTTGGCGACGTATAACTTTGTAACCGTTTATCTTGAAAGCACTGTAATCAACTAAAGAAATGCACTACCCTGTCGAAGATAGTAAGTGCATTAAATGAGGTTATGCTTACAGTATAAGAACAGTGGCATTCCTAATTAGTACTATAAAAACAGCCAAACCAAGCTTTCGTAGATTAAGGCGTCAAAGCATTAGCGAAAGATGCAAGTATAGCTTCAAAATTAGCTCAAGAAGCGTTAGGACTATGGCATTAGGCGATACCAAGGCAGACTTGAAAACATACATGAAATTTTTGGGCGCTCAACATCTGATGGTAATCTGCATTTAACAGCGCTTTGATGGAAGACCACATTTATGAAAAATGTTCACAACATTAGATAACCAGATCAGTATAAACGAAAAAAGAGGCACGCTTGTATATGTATATTCTAAGATGTAGTAGCAATGCATGTTTAATTTATATATTAAATGAACAAGAAAATAGGAGAGAAAGAGAAACATATTGATGGTGATAAAAATAACAGAATGGAGAAATACAAAAACAAAGGTTATAATTAATGCTTGAGACGCTTTTGCTTCTCAATAGCAGCTCGTAATGATTTTTGCTTGTCAAACAAACTACGCTTGGACTTCCAGAGCACAGATTGCTTGTGAGCAACCATCATAAAGTTCTTATTTCTGGCCTTTTCACGGTTGGTGGTACTACCTCTTTCCTTCTTGCCCTTATTGGAACCAAACTTCTCGCGACCTTCACGACCTTCTTGAATAGAAGCCATTCTCTGTTCGTAATCTTGCTTGGCCTTCTTACGAGGACCGAGAATGGTCATTTCATCAATCTCACCATCGTGTTGAACATCATCTGCACCACGCTTCTTGCCTTGGATTTGCTCAACTTCTTTGTTCGTCTTGAGTTCTTCCAAACGGGCGAAATCAGCAGGTGTCAAAATACGAGTGGTGGCCAACTTGATGGCAGCTTCGTGCTTGGCTTCCTCTTCAGCGCGACGAGCCTTGACAGCCTCCAGCAGCTTTTGTCGTTGTTCTTCTGTGATTTCAGTGTGTTCCTCAGCATCCAACATTTTCTTGAGTTGACGTTTACCAATACGGCGAGCCTTGATGATCTCACCGTTGGGACCAACCTTGTACTGAAGCTTCTTCTTATTGTCTTCATCTTCAGGACCTTGTTCTTCATCGCCCATGTTGACCTTGACATAGTCTTCATCGTCACTAGCAACGTTAATCCAATCGCCGCCGTCATCACTCTCGTCGCTGGAATCTTCAACCTCCCAATCTCCCCAATCTTCATCGTCCTTTTCTGCAGCATCGAGCAACTCAAGGCCCTGAAGACCATCCATGTTGTTGGCAGCTTCACCGAAAGCAACAGAACGAATAGAGCCATCCTTCATCTTGATAGTAGCAGTCTTACCACGATCCTTACGCAACAGCATTTCAGGGTTGATTTCACGGAACAAAGCAATGAGAGAACGAGCAGCCATAAGCACACTCTTATCACGATGTTGTTTGTATTGGGTCAAATCTTGCAACAGAGTAGCATCAATGGCCAAAGGTTGACGGATACAGATTTCACGGATACCGTTGATACCCACAGCCATGACTTCATTGGCAACACGGTCAGTGACAAAGTTGTTGGCAATGGCCTTCAACACAGGTTCCAAGATATCGGGAGGAACAAGCGAATGTGAAGCTTGAGCAGCACATACCAAGACCATGGTCACATCACGCTGAGAGGGTTGGAGATACTTCATCAGCAAGGGATAGAAGCCCAAGATGGTCAATTGATGGATACCAATGACACGAGAGACCAAATTCATCTTCATTAAACGCACTTCCCAGCGATCGTCCTTGGATGTCAGCTTGGAGTACAGCTTTTCAGCGAAGCCTTGAGGATCGTTCAACAAATGAAGTGCGGAAAAGTTGAAATTCTCGGCCTTCACTCCCTTCCTTTGCTTTCTCTTGACCTTCTTTCTAGCAGCATCCATTTTACGATCTTTGGATTTGGATTTTTTGTTGTGCAAGTTGGCCATTTGCATCTTTTTCAAATCGGGAATCTAAACAGGATCATTCTGTATCAGTATCTCATCTACTGCATGACTATGAAAAATAAACTTACATCCTCGTCCTCCTCTTCTTCCTCTTGATGATCATTACTGTTTAAAAAGAACTTGACAGCTGTGACAGAGACCTTGGTGATGGGAGAGAAACAGGCTTCAGCAATGACATTAACAGTCTTGGCATCGTTCCAAACATTCTTGTGATAGAGGTCGACACAGACATCCACACTCTTCTTAGCGGCAATGGCGTTTTCCTCGCTGTTACCAGTAGTAGCTGACTCCAACATGGTGAACATGAATGCTTGCAAAGTTTTGTTCAATTTATTGTTCTTGACCTTGGCATTGGAGTTTTTGATGTCGTTGACAATGTGGTTGTAAAGCAATTCTCTGAGGTTCTTGTCTTTGCATTTGAAGAGAGTAAAGAAAAGAGGTAAAAGACTATTGAACTATAATAAGTACATTATGCTTGATTATAGGGATCATGATGTGTCTTACCGGGTATTATCAAGGATGCCCTTGTTACGGAGAAGGATAAGGGCCTGAACCAAGCTCTTTCTGACTTCGGGATGAAGTACAGTACAGTGTTCCTTCAAGAGATCCACAATTTGTTGAGAAAAGTCCTTGGTCAGTTCAGGATAGCATTGAGCGACTTGACTCATGAAAGTGACCAATTCGCAAAGCTCTTTGGAATCTTCATCAGGCTTCAAGCAAAAGATGGAAAGAGTGGATTGGAAATGACGCCATTGTTGGAGAAACTCGGCTTCATAAGACTTGGAATCACGCTTGATCAAGTTTTGAAGTTGAGGCAAGTGAGTAGGTAACAAGGCGGCTCTGTTGCGTTTACCCATTTGTTACTATTTGGATCAAAAGTGAAAGAGTCTATGAAAAAAATTACAGACATCCTCCACATAAAAATTGATTGGGCATTAAGCCACGTTGACCATCCATGAAAAATGGTCACCAGAGAAGGGCAATGTTGTCCCATTGGATGCATGAAAAAGCTTATTTCTAGATTTGATCAGGCACATGGATTCTCTGATGCAAACTTAATCCCTTCTTCTACTCGACCTCTGTGTATCCTGCGATTGGAAGCCTGCACTCGCTAATACTTAACGAGCATTTCGAATCTTGCATTGAAGAGGATCTGCAATTAGATGAGCAATATGCAAGAACTTAATCTATCAAAGGTAGAGATGCGCAAAAAAGAAAAAAAGAAGTAATCAACCTAAGCTATAGTATTGTTTGACCTCCAATTCCTTTATTGTAAGCTCTCAATAGTATCGATTACCTTTACGATAAACAAGCCATTGATTTTGCCTGCCAAAATTGGTTTAAGTTCCGATCGTCATTTCGGCTCGAAATGGAATGTTTCGCTTGTTTTGCGATATAATTCAACTTTCTTGCCAGTTAGGACTATATAAGACGTGATGATCATCTCACACTTCCGTAAGGTTTCCTGGGGTACTTTTCAATACGCATCTAATGGTAATACTTAAAGGTAGTGTCTTAAAAAAAGTTGATGAGAAATTTTCAAAAGTATGAAAAAACGGTTTGAGCCAAAATGTCGAGATTTTGCATATAAAGGTCTCACAAACAAAGTTTCAGGGGCTGCTTTTGATCAAGAGAAATCTTTTGATTCAATGTATACCTTAGTACAAGTCTTCATTTTTGCCTTCAAAAACACGATCGTTTGATTTTTGATGAAAAGTATGAGGGATACCTCATGCTTTTTGATGGATTTTTCACAATGTTTTTTTTG
>DF836454.1:13854-24997 GCA_000950595.1 Mucor ambiguus
GCGAAGGTGTCAGTAAGTTAGCGTTAGATGAAAGCAGTTGTTTGGTGTTATTCTGAAGGTCTAAAACAGCTTTTAGCATGCTAAATCAGGTATCAAATGTATCCAAATTTTGCTGTATTTTGCAGTTGGAGGTTAGGCAACATCATCTGCAGTCTCTTGTTCGGCATGGCCATTAAGGGCTTTAGCTTCAGCTGCATTAGCAGTACCACTGTTGTTATCGACTACTCTACTTTCAACCGCATCACCTTCATTTTCGTTCTCGAAAAAGTCATTTGTAGCAATGTTGAATGGCATATTTACATGGCCGAGTACTTTTATTGCTACTGTTGGCTGAATTGTCGAGGCTTTGGATTTTTGTTCGAAGAAAGCATTAAAGACATTATGAACAGTAAGCTATCCAAAGGGTTCCTCCTATGCGTTATAATACAATCACTATCGCATATAGAGACCAAACGCAAGGCAAAGGCTCGTAGCTTCGATTTCCAAATTAGGCTGTCAAAGTGAAAGTTTTCAGGGTATTTACTATGTTATGCTACATTGTGTTCACTGAAACTAGACTCTTTACTGGATTCCAACAGGGCCGCATTCCGATTACCAGCCTCTTTAACAGATATTCATTCGCCATCAACATTTAAAAATTGACTATTGTATCATCATTGTTTATTTGCATGTTTTATGAATGTACGGAATAAAGATAAAAAATAAGCTTTTGGATTTCTTTCAACATTCATATACTTACTGATCTTCATGGAAGAAAGTGAACTTGTTGTCAAACCAAAATCTTATCTGGGATTAACCATCTCTCGATGGGTAGTTCTTTTATCAAGCTGCTCAGTATGTTCTTTTGACGATTATAATGTAACACCTTATACTCAATCTCTTTAGCTTTTCTCATATGGCTTTATTTTTTTGATTGGCGCTTTGAGCTCGTATGCGAATGGATACAGCAACGCTGTCATTGTCACTATTGTTAACAAGGACTTGTTGAGTGGTAAATGCAACTTTAATCCAAGCTGTTTGGGAACTAACTCTTACGATCATCGTAGCCATCTTTTGCACCTCCTTTTTGTGCGTTATTACTGCCATCATTGGCATCTTTGCTGTCCAAAGAAAAGATCGACATTTTTTGGCATGCCACACAATCCTGCTGTGGCCATGTCTGGCACTTTTAACCACTGTAGCCTACCTCGCTTACAGGGAAACAACATGGGATTTAAAGACACAACTTGGTATGCAATGGCGATACGACTTCACAC
Source organism: Mucor ambiguus (assembly GCA_000950595.1). NCBI lineage: Eukaryota > Fungi > Mucoromycota > Mucoromycetes > Mucorales > Mucoraceae > Mucor > Mucor ambiguus. Next base: position 15,111 of record DF836454.1, read on the forward strand.
CCGACGAACATTACGCATTGCAAGAGAATCTACATTGTTGCGGATTTGAGAATTCATCAGATCATGCAATGTACAAGTCAAGTTGCTCTCAGGAATCACTTTTGCAAGGCTGTCATGAGAAACTGTATACATTTGAATCCTACTTTTTGGCTAGAGTATACTCTATTTGCTTTGCTTTGATCCCAATTCATATGCTGATCATTGTAATGGCTCTCATTTATGCTCGTCCTTCCATGCCAGGTCGATACTACGGCAAACCAGCGGTCATCCGATCGCCATCACTCAAGAACGAGTATATTCCTCATAGCCATGATGCATCCACCAAGCCTACGCACCATTGCTTGGCTTGCGAGAATTGGACTTTCTAGACATAATAATAAAAGACCCGTGTTTCCATATCATAACATCATGCTGTCTTTTTTCGCTAACGTATCCTATAAACTGTAACGAAATGCCGTACTTGTTTAATGGATTTACAGCCCATTTTGATAAATTTACAGTGCACATTCCTCCAACTCAATGATAGATTGCTGTTGTACGTGTAAAGCATGTAAATCCATACCGACACATCTGTATTTGTACATTCTTTTGATCCTCCTTCAACATTTCGAGATGTAATCGTCTTGTTTATTGTGATCAGTTTTTCGGAAATTGAGTCAAATGTATTGGTTTCTTGCATGTAGAGTAGGATAAGTAGACAGAGGGAAAAGATGAAATGTGCTTTATATTGATCTTGTTTATACAGTGTTTCTGAGTACTATAGACATTATAGTTTAGTCAATCATTTCCATTCAATCATAATCTCACTTACCGAGAACGACGGTATCACCACGAAGGAACATCTTACTGACAAAGCGATCCTTATTTACAGGCTTAGCCTTTGCTCCCTTTCCACTACGGGGTGTCTCAGTCCACATCTGCAAGCACATCGAATGAGTATACGAATCTACATGAACCCATTGCAATGTTCACATACCTCTTTGACATTTTCGAGCACCATATTACAATGACGATCGAAAGCCTTGACGCGAGCCAACAGCTTGTGGTTATTACGACAACTGATCAAGATTTGATTGTTATTTTTGACGGATTGTTGCAAAACTGAAAGTGGGCCAGTGTTGAATTCAAGCTCTTCTTGTTGACGGAGCTCTTCCTCTGTCATCTCTGATCTTGGCTTACTGGCGATAGAGCTACATTGAAAGGAACAGGTATTAGTATCAACATTTGATACGTTTTATCATCAAGTATGTGCTTGAATTCGGTATATGTGCATACCTCATTTTGTTGTATGGATAATAAAGAAGACGTGTTGGTGGATTTGGTAAAGGATTAGAACAAAATTTTTCGCTCAGTCAAAGGAGAAAGGCAAGAGGTGACGTAGAAGTGCGCTTTCTGCGGATGTTCAATGGAAACAAAGGCACTACTCTTTGGATAGCAACAACATTTGCATACTACACCATGTACCTGATGCCATTAGCATACACAAAAGCATGCATTGACCATTTACATGTAATGCTGATAAAAAATGTTGGCCAACACATCCATGATTTACTACCATTCAATGTCTACAAGACAGGAAATTACCCTCTAAATGTCCACATTATCTGATAGCATGTGGCTCAATGGACATGGTATACATCAAATAGCTCTCAAATCAGAAAATCATCTAGTTGCCATGGTAACAAATTAGCTGCGACCTATTGAATTCAGAAATTTCAAATCTTGAGGCAACTGCACCGATCATAGAATCGCAATGCTTTGATTTACATATCCTATAGCTCAACTCCGGCTTGCAATCAACTTCTTCTCTGACGCCTGTGGAAAAAAAAAAGTCTCATCATCACCCTGGGGATTAGGTTGACCTGATTGTAAGCTCCCTCCTATTGTTTTGTTTATAGACCCCGAAGGTGGTTGATTTTTGTAAAGAAAAATCCTTTTCTTACTCTTTAACCTCTTTTCTTTTTTCTAATAAAACCCCCCCTCTCCCTACTCTGTTTTTAAGTTTGAAATATGTTCTCTAGAATTGCTTCTCAAACTGCTAGACGTTCTGTTAAGCAATTGTCTCAACAGGTATATATATATATGAAAAACAAACGAGCAAGCCGAAGAAAAAGCATCGTAAACATTGGAGATTTTAACCCCCCACATTTTTATCTTGAATAGACTCGCTTTGCTTCAACCAAGTCTAGTTTCGTTGGTGTAAGTTGTGAATGTCAATATACCACATCAACACAATATTCATTATGTCTCAATAGCACTCCAACAAGCAAGCTACTGCTGTCACTGCTGGTATCATTGGTGCCACCGCTTTGACTTACATGTACGTTGATGCCTCTGCCAACATGGCCGATGAAGGTCTTCACCCTCCTAGCCATCCTTGGCCCCACAGCGGTCCTTTGGATACCTTTGATCATGCTTCGTACGTATTGTTTGCGCACAGAAGGAGTGGAATCAAGAGCTAAATGTGATGATTTTTATAGCATTCGTCGTGGTTATCAAGTTTACAGAGAAGTTTGTTCCGCTTGTCACTCTCTTGATCGCATCGCATGGAGAAATTTGATTGATGTCTCTCACAGCGAGGATGAGGTCAAGGCTATGGCCGAAGAATTCGAATATCAAGACGGACCTGATGATAACGGTGAGATGTTTATGAGACCTGGCAAGGTAAAAATATAAACCAAATTAGAGTTATTTCCTCAGGGTTGCTAATCTTCAACCGACATGTATATAGCCTGCTGATTATATGCCCAAGCCTTATCCTAATGATGAAGCCGCCCGTGCCGGTAATGCTGGTGCCTTGCCCCCAGATCTCTCTTTGATCACCAAGGCTCGTCATGGTGGTGAGGTGAGATTTTTAAAGATGACTGATCTGATAAAAATATACTCATCCAATGTTGTTGAAAGGATTATGTTTTCGCTCTTCTTACAGGTTATGTTGATGCCCCCGGAGGTGTCGAAGTTCGTGAAGGTTTGAATTACAACCCTTATTTCCCTGGTGGTGCCATTGCTATGGCTCAAACCCTCTTTGATGGCGTTGTTGAGTATGAGGATGGTACTCCCGCTACTGCCTCTCAAATGGCCAAGGATGTCTGTACCTTCCTTGCATGGGCTGCTGAGCCCGAGCACGATGAGCGTAAGAAGATGGGTATGAAGGCCACTGTCATTACTGTTGGTTTAGTTGCTTTATCTGTTTACCTCAAGAAGTTCAAGTGGGCTCCTCTCAAGACTAGAAAGATTGTTTACAAGTAAGTGGAATTATGTGGATTGGATGATGGATCTTGCTGACTCTGCTCTGTTCTCTAGTCCTCCCAAGTAAATTAAATTATTGATGTATCTCCCCTTCCTTTTATCTCTCTCTTTTCTCAATGTCTTCTTTTTATCATTGAAATGCCATTAATTTTATCATAATCTTTCTCTCACTGAAACTTATATTTCTCTCGCACAAAAAAAAACCTGCTATTATTCTATTTTGTATACTCTCGCACACACACACACTCTCTCGCCTTTTTCCTTTTCTTACCACTATTTATTTAACAGGAAAAAACCAGAGGATTTTGATATGATCTGATTGCTTTTTTATTTAATCGAAAACAACAAAAGAGAGATTTAGAAGGATAATCCCTTTTTCTTTTTATTATTATATAAAAAATAAACCCCACATGTTTAGATTTCACTTCCTGGATATCACTTTATCTCCATGTCAGGATCCGTTTGCCATAGGGATCTTCTTCGTAGCTCTTCTTTTTGTCTTTTCGCTTGACAAAAATTACGCCTGATTTGATGATTGAGTTTTGGTATTTGCCATCGTGTAGCATGTTGACTGACAGCGGCCAATATCTATCCCCGTCTAGTTTGATTGACTTGATGAGCTTGTAATCAGGTACAACGGAGGGTGCCTCGATGCGCACTTGGCGTAGTTTACCCTCTCCATCATCATTGTAAATCTCCAACTTCATTGGGACTCGGCATGGCTTCTTGTTGCCAACGTCAAATGGCATCAGCCAACGTGAATCCACAGCCAACACCCATAAATGTCGAAATGCTTGCAGATGATACCTGTTGTCTCCTGTTGTCATGGGATAAAAGGGATAGAAAGCGCACAGTAAACCAGCAATTGCTTCATTGGATGTTGTCAGTGTGTAGCCACCCAAGCCCACAAAAAGCAGACCCAAAGACATGGAAACTGCCATATGATTACCATAAGTCATGTCGCCTGTCACTCGGTGGTGCAGTTGCTCCAGACGCTGCAAGAGTTCTCGGTCACCTGTACCAGCCATCACCATTGCAGCTGCTGTACACAGCACATCGATACCAGTTCGTACGGCACATTTGGTTACTCGTTGCTGTGGTGTGGATCCGGGCAGATTCAGATCCTTGATGAGGGTGTCGAGACGATGCAACAGTGTTTGGAAGGCCGTGGGATTTTTGGAACCGGCGAACCGCAGGCCTATACACAGGCAGGCACCACAGACGATATTGATCATTACCTGCTTACAGACCTCGGCATCCAAAGTAGAGTTCTCATCCATCATGTCTTCATTGAGAAAGTCTGGCAACTGCTTGTCAATCCAGGCGGAAGTAGGTTGAATGGTGCTCCACATGATCAAGCTCTTGGCCACAACTCGCATTAATAGGAAATCAGGGCGCACATAGTTCAAATAAGGTCTTGTCTCTAGTAGCTCGATGCCTTCTGCCACACGGCTATTTTCAGTCTTGAGATACATCAAAGCCAATGCCACGGTAGCGCCAGGTGAGGTGACGTCCAGATTGATGGAATTGGTCGCTTCTTCGGATGTTCTTCCTGTCATCAAGCTGTGCAGTTTGTTTCGCAGTTGAGGATCTACCACAGGCAATGCATTCTCACCCAAGCCCAATGTCATGAAGCCCAGAGAGAAGCCAGCAGCCAGAGCACAGCCTTCATATTCTGCGTCCAAGGTAGACGGATCAGTGTAAGCATGCTTGGCAATTTCACGCAACATGATAGACGCCATAAGCCTGTCGCAAGAGTTCATGTAGACCAATCCCATGCTCAGCAGACCAGTTGCTTGGATCGAGTTGGGGTGATTGAATGAAACAGATTCTGGTGGAAGTAGTGCTGGGATGTACACACTCAAGACCTTGGTGACCTTGATGTCCTTGGTGCCTCTGTATGCAACTGCAGCTCCCAGAATGAATCCAACATTGACAAGATCGCACTGCTGGGTCACAAAACGATACCAATGCACAAGAGGCAGCTTCTTTAGAATGCCGTTCAAGCCAAGAGCCAAGAGAATACCACCACTCTGCGGGTCCAGTTCCTGAGGCACACAAAAGTCGATCCAGGAATCACTGCACTGATTGTTTGGCGATATTCTCAGACCAGCAGCAACACCATTGTGGAAGTGGGGCCAGTGCAGGAACTCTTTGCTCCATTGAGAGTCGTCTGCTGTTACCACTGTGCGCAGGGGCAGAATTTTGGCAGACAAATTGATGGTTTCTGAGGGCAATGCCTTGGTTAAATCCGGAACATGCGTACCATAGGCGTAAATGGCGCGACCTGCAGCGAGAGACAAGGTACGCTGGACCAGCATGACCACCTGCGACTGATGTTCTGCCGCCAAATCCTCGTCGCTGAGATCAGGCTGTTCCACCACCATATGCTCTGGTATACGTGTTGCGTCCAACATGATGCGTACTTTTTCGATAAAACCGCCAAACCCAAATCGGAGACGTTCTGTTTCCATGTTGAGCACATCAGATTCATAGACACATTTGACGACAGGCGTCGCCGAGTAATCTTTCATCATGGTGTTCATGTTTTGGGGGTGATCGGAATCCTGTCAGAGGTATTAGAAGAGTTGTAATTTGACAAAGAGTCATGTATTACCTACCTTTAGAAACGGCAGCTTGAATGTATCAGTATTAGGATCGCATACTGTTACCTTCATTTGAAGTTGTTGATAGATATCGTCTCTGCCAATGATGTTATACGCCTCCTTGGTCCAATGCACCAATGGGTTTGTCTTGAGATCATCCAGTACGTTCAAGATGGGCGTCGCTAGAGACTCGATTAAGAGCCCAATGTCCTTACGTGTAATGCGATGGAGAATCATGCGTTCTAATAACAGGCTTTTATCCCCGGAGATATGGTTGATTGCACCGTACAGAGACCACAACTCCTTGATCGTTTTTGCATACGTATTCAGACAGTGGCCAAGCGATGTTTCCAGCGTGTTTACGCCAAAGGAGCTCAGCAGGGTAGGATTCGATGTGGTGTAAGGTGTCATTTGCCGCAAGCAGACTTGAATGTTTGGCGGTTCCGTAAAGATTTCGTCAACAATGGGGTTATCCACAAGGTGCACTAAACAAACAGAAGATAAGTCATCAAGCATCAACACAGCATCCTGAAGTATACGCTACGATTTCCGGTGAACGAGGGCTGTATGCCCAGATTGGCATAGTAGTCAATGTAGTTTTGGTTTTTGAGAATGATGGCGCATTGCATCAGTAGATAACCGAGCGTGTTTGCGTGCACGGTCATTGATTTCTTGATACGGTAATCTTCATACACCACGTGCAAGCTGTTGACAATCTCAATGAACACCGAGATATCCATGATGGCATCATCCGAAATGGTGTGCACCACGCGATCTATCCATCGTGTAGGGATCCCTTTGAAGTAGTTTTCGTCCAAGAGAAAATCAAAATGATGCGCAACTGCAGCCGAGGGAAACCCAAGCTCGTTTGTCAAGAAATCGTTGTTGGAGGCACGAATCTGCTGCAATTGGATTTCTCGAGACGAGATACTCTTAAAATTGGGCTCGCGGTAGTAGTAGCCTTGCTTTTGCACGCGTAGAAAGGACAAGAGAGCCACAAAAAAGTTCTCCCACTCGCTGATACAGAGGCGATCATTGTCTGCGGGAGTTTCTTGCAGCGACAGGAAGCGAGCCAGTATCTTTGGGAAATACAGCGTGTTGGCACAATCAATGGCAGCAAAGCAATCTCGGACAAGCGACGTTTCAGGGCGACCGTGCAACTGACATCGTATCATGCCCTTTTCCGTAACAGCAGTAAAACGGTCATACACTGGATCGATCAGCTTGGTGACACTGCTCGATATACGCAGAGGAATGCGCTTCATGGACGCATCAATAAAGAGCTGCAATCGGTTGGCGGCGTCCAGAAACAAGAGATCGCTGTAGCCATCGCGTGTGGCATGAATGGGAACAGCGGATTTCGCTGGTATCTTCATCTCAATGCAGTTACTCACCAAATGCGTTGCTTTTCCCAGATTAATCACTTGGAGATGTCCCATTGAATGATTGACGATGCAGATAAGCTCTTGACCATTCAGATCATGGATCAGAAATGCCTCTGAATTGACCTTTCTGCTTGTTTTCAATTTGGCTGGCATCCTGGCGAGTTAAAAATGAGGTGAGTGTGCTCCTCGCACATCAGGGGCACGACAGCACTTACTTGTAGGCTGGCTCTCGCCATAGCAACCGAAGTGAAATCTCACTGGGATCCAGCATCTCGTGGTAAATGTCTTTCTCTACTTCATTCTCATGCAGTACCTCTTCATCTGATACGTAGTCTTCATGGAATTGAGCATGTGATCGTGAAGGTGAGCCTATCTTTTGGTGGTGCTGCTGCTTCTTGGTTCGACTGACATTAAACGGAGCTCCGGATTTGAACTTTTTCCGCACAGCAGGTGCGGCAAGGCTGTAGTGTGATTTGCGTTTGACAGGTGGTATCATGTTAGCAGGCGCTGGTATTGTTTGCTGGTTCTTTTCTTTACGTCGCTCATAGGTCCAAATGTAGTGTCGGTTCTCTTTGATGTTCAATGTCACAATGACGGGTAATCGGCCAGTGTCTGACACTTTGGTAGTGGCAAACAGCAATCGCTGTGGGCTTGTCAGTGGTTCAGGCAGAGTGGAGATGCCGTTGTGTTGGACATCCTTGAACTTGACAGGGCAAGCACCTTTCAGCGGATGAGTGACCGTGACAAAGAAGGAGGATGTGTCTTCAGATGATGGCGGCTTCTTGATGCCAGCAGCCAATGTGGCCAAATTGGTGATGCTGGATGATCGAGGACGACCTGCTGATTTCTTCCACTTGTCAGGGACGTACTTTCGACTGACTAAAACACCCATATCCAACGGTACTACATGGTCAATTTCAAAGGGTATATGAGCAGTAACGTGGATGCCATCTTCACAATGCAGTTTGATACAGTCCTGAAACACAATGCATAATGTGCGTCGTTGCAAAGCGTCGTCTTTCTCTTCGATTTCGGGTATATTGTTTAGAGGCCTCAATTGCTTCACTGGATCTGTCTCTTCCTCTACGTCTTCGTCTTTGGCTGTTGCAGCGTTTTTGAGGTTGATGATTGATTGAGGCCCCTTCTTGTCCCAGTAGCCTTCTACCAAGTATTTGTCACCCTCAAAGTCGTTCAATACAGCGTCAATGGCAGGCTTATTTGTAGGATCGTTCTTGAAAAATGCGGATGTTACTGGAAACCATGCAAATAAGACTTGCTGTATCGGTTGAATCTCTGCACTGTAATCAAATGTCTTGATCACACAGCCAGCTCGACTCCACACCACTGTCGATCCTCTGACATAGACCTCCTGCTCTAATTGCAACGCTGGATTGTAGAGCTTGCCAGTATCATACAGATTTCGTTCATCTAAGCGGTCGCCTGCATCAATGGTAATGTTGTCTTTGACACTGAATAGCTTGTGCATTGTCTTTGGTGGTGGTATCGTTTTGTTGTCTATGGTATCAATGGCTGAAAAGTCTATGACGGGATTTGCGTTGGACTCTTGGCCCAGATGAGGTTTGTTTTCTAGAAACACTTTGCCATATGGCTCGTACTTGCCAAGCTCAGTCAACATGGCTTGGGTACAAGTAATGTCGAGTGGAGGGAAAAGAGTAAATCAAAAACTGTCGAACAATATGCTTTAAATATTTGTGCATGTACGCGCGCAGTCACCGTAAAGTAGGTCGTGCAGAGCTACAGACAATGAAATTACAGCCTGCTGCGTTATTGCCACATTCAGGCCTGGATTCATAAAAAGCAATGACTCACAAAGAAATACACAAACATTATTAGCAAGGTCTTGCTATAGTAGCGAGAATGAGTAGAATATGACAACATTCAAAATCCAGGCAACATTTAACGGAATTACTGTCGTTTTTGTGGCTACATTGACGGCCAAATATCTTTCAGAGTGGTGTTTTTACCAAAGGTCCAACCGTTTAGTAATGTCGAGCATTTAAACACAAATTACAATTATCTGTATGAGAGGACACTGCTTAGATGCGTCATCTAGCTGTAGCCAGAATTACTCATCGTAGGGAAGCATTCACATAAGCCAGCATCATACTATAGTAATTATCCTGGAAACTTTCGCTTTAGCAGCATTACTAATTGGGAACCAGAATCATAGGACATTATCTTGCGTTCGCTCCATATACACCATAATGATTGTATTAAAACGCTTAGAAGGGATACCTTGAATAGTTTCCTGTTCATAATGTCGTTGATAGTAAAACCGATGACAATGGTACTGTTAACGCAGTTGAAGCTAATAAAGTCGTTAATGGCCATGTCGAGCAATAGGCAACTGATGATGTTACCTTACCTCCAACTGCAAAATACAGCGAAATTTGAATACATTTGAGACTTGATTTCTCTCGCTGAAAGCTGTTTTAGACCTTCAAAATAGCACCAAACAGTTGCTTTTACCTAGCACTAACTTACTGACATCTTCGCTCAACTTTTTGAGGACAAAAAAAACATCATCAAAAAGCATGAGGTATCCCTCATACTTTTCATCAAAAATCGCCTTTCTTTCCGCTTTTCTACGAAATTTTTGGTCAAAAGGGGTGATCCCCTAGTTTTG
>DF836454.1:25971-40057 GCA_000950595.1 Mucor ambiguus
CTAATGTATACATTGAATCAAAAGATTTCTCTTGATCCAAAGCAGCCCCTGAAACTTTGTTTGTGAGACCTTTATATGTAAAATTTTGACATTTTGACCAAAATCCAAATTTAGTATTTTTCACAATTGCTCAATAGGCATATTCAAAACATCTGTTTTTATTTGCACCATTGAATGCGCCTTAAAAGTGCTCCAAGGAAGCCTTAGAGTGCATTGGATTGTCATCACAGTTTATATAGTTAAACCGTGCAAAATAGAACAAATAGGTTGATTTCCGAACAGATTTAACGAATCGAAACAGAAAACAGATATCCAGATATCGGACTTTAAATGGTTTGACTGCAAAATACGGCTTCATGATGCTTTTTGAAGCTATCAAACAAGGTATTGCAAATCAAACAGTACTACTACATAAAAGAGACATTCAGAGATTCTAGCTATTGTTAGTTTAGTAATATAAGCCAAAGACATGTGGCAGCGCGAGCTGCCTCTATGTAGGTTGGTTTTCACCGAAGTGAAGCGTAGGTCAGGAAGCCGCCCAAAGTGGGGAAAGGCTCGTACAGCTATAAAGATCAGGAACAACCTGATATACTTTCTTTGGAGGCTCCCTCCCAAACACAAACATTTCTATGCACAAACATGCCATATCCCTTTAAATTGCCGTTTTATCCACAAAGTAAACATCACTTTGGCCCCAATCATAGTTAACATCTCGCCCTGATAAAGCGCTTTTCTGAGGAATCCTTCCGAGCAAAACTCATCCATACCCAATCTACGTTAAGAAACGACTTGTAAATTAAAAAAGAACACTGATTTATTCACTGCATCTTGAAGGCGAGTGTCAAAAAAAACCATAAATGACCAATTGTTTGTTTGCGCGCGAGTGATTATATGAGAAATATCGACTTTTTTTGAAGCTTGTTTTCGATATCTGAGAATTGTACAGGAGAGAATTGTTGAAAGGTGAATTGAAATGTTGTTTCGAAATAGAAATAAAGAGATTGAGAAGGAGGGTTATAGTTTGTCTAGATGTTTAAGCACGTCCACGGTCTCTTGAGCGCTCCAAGGCTGAAAAAAAGAATAGCATGTCAAATGTCAAGCAAAATTTCATTGTATGCCAAGTGTACTTACGGTTATAATGCAAGAGCTTTTCAATCAAATCAACGTGAGTCAAGACCATACGTCTACAACAATAACGCTTGAGTCCAAGAGCGTCCAATGCCTCACTAAATAGAATACAGTCAGCGCCTGATCGATGGCCATCACATTGTGCCCTTTCAAACTTACCCTTCAGTGTATTCAGCTTGCAATAAAGACAAGTAGTTATCCCATTTGTTACCGATAACTTTACCACAGGAGAAACAACGGACAGGAATAATCATTTTGTAAGGATATTAAAGAGCAAAAGGCAATAGGATATCATGGAAAAAAAAACATTTGAACTTGTAATAGAGTCACGCAGTTTCCATAACGTACAACGCTCAGTGACCCTTAATCCTTTGGTCAATAGACAAGTGGCTTTTATTCTAATTGATAGATTTGTAAGGCACCATCATTGCATTTGCTAGTGCCTGCAGTGGCAATGTACAGAGCACCATCCATGTCAAATGCCTTTAGATTATTCAATTTCCCTAATCCATCATTCAATTGGAACATGCCAACAAGGGGTGTTTTTTCGTTGTTGTGATCCCATATGGTAACTCTGCCATTTGCAGCTCCTGAGATGAGCAAAGACTTGTCACCTGTCAAAAATGATCTAATAACAAGCATGAGTGGTGCGATCTCAGGTTAGACCGATATGACTTACAAGCAATTCACCATGGAGTTATGGCCGTCTTCCAGCCTGATCTCTCGCAAATGCTTCTTATGCTTCTTGTTGGGTGGCGCTATTAATTGAATTGTGGAGTCGCCCAAGCTGGCTGCCACCCATTCACCATCGGGTGAAGTAGTAATCTTGTATACAAATGGAGGATTGAACATTTGAGTTGCAGAAGGCTCCTTGGGCGCTAAAAAAATACTTGGTTAATTTGCCATATGATTAACAAAGTGTACATTGGTGCAACACTTACTCATGTCGTAGATGTTTGTTGGTAGACCTCGAGAAAAATCCCATTCATATATTTTGCTGTCCATGCCTCCAGACCAGACCTCCCATGGTTTCTTTGCCCTAAACTTGGCAGACATACAAATCTATTAAACGTACTGATTTAGTCGATTGTTATGTTGAAGGAGATAGTTGGCTTCATACACTGTTGTGCTTTTTGGATGTTTTCTTGTAGATCTTGTGGGTGCCCAAATCGACTACAGAGCAAAATGTTGGTTATGCCTTCTCTGCATCCATTTGGGGTCCTTACCAATATTGACAACGCCTTCATCGTCTGCAGTTACTAGAAACTTGTTGTTCTCGTTGATGTCAATCTACAACCAAAAGTTTGAGCTGTCAATAAATTTAGCAATGTTCATGCAGCAATTTAGTCGTACACTGTTGATCTCGTCGTTGCTAAACTCATAAACTTGAATCGGTTCTGTGATGATAGTATCTTCTGATCTGAGATCATAGATTAAAACCTAAATATATACATCAAGACAATTGCATATCATATTGTGGTGCTGCCATGGTTACCTTATTTCCTGATGACAGGTATATGTATGGTTGATTCTTTCTAGCAAATTTGACGCTCGTAACCTCGGAACCAAAGCCATGGTTAGCTTAATGACTAGTATCTTGACAGGTTTCAAGTTAATACTTACTGGAGCATCAAGGTTTTTGATGCCCTTGAGCACCTTTTTTGACTTCAAGTCCCATACTCTGCAAGTATTATCCTCTAGAAATGCCATATGTTAGTACTGACCATATGCCTTGACAGATCATGCCATTTACCAGATCCAGAAGCAAGTAGGTCTTGACCAAGAAACGATTCTTTTGCGTACTCAACGGTTAGTACTGGCGCCTGATGTCCTTTGAGGCTATGGAGTGGATGAATGCTTTTGATACTCATGATTTACAAGTGGCTGATACAAAAGACATCCGCCTATTTGGGATAACCATTTCCAGGAAAAAATGTCAAACGGTGACTGTCTAAACATGAAGAAAAACTATCGAAATCAGTGAAAAAAAAAGCTTTTCTTCTTTCTATTGACACCTCTAATACAACCATCATGGAACATCGTCATAGAGCTGGTAGTTCTCACCAGTCCAACAAGCCTTTCAAGAGTCGTCATGCCTCCAAGGGTGCATTGAGAGAAGCCTCCAAGGGTAAAATCAACCGCAATGCTGTTAAACAAGGCAACAATGTCAAGACTGTCAGCAAAGCCGATCGTCGCCATGCCGCCAAGATTATCCAGCAAAAGAAGCGTGAGGACATTACTCGTATCAGCCGTATCTTTGAGGGCCGCCAGGGTGCTCCCAAGATCATTCCTGTTTTGCCATTGTGCCCTGACAGCGATGTGGAGGCAGCCATTGAAGCCATCTACCGATCCCTTGCTCTTGAGATGCCCGCCCATGCCACTCAAGAAGCCACTATTGTCAATGTGGAGCGTTTTAAGCAGAAGATTCAGTTAGTGCCTCTCAAGCGTAACTTTATCGATGTGATTGATGCCTTTAAGGTTGCCGATTTTGGTATCCTTCTCATGTCGGCCGATGTTGAAGTAGATCAATTTGGTATCAACTGTCTTCTCGCCATCCTCAACCAAGGTATTGTCAACGTCGTCCCTGTTGTTCAGAATATTGAGAATACACCTGCAAAACTTCGCACCAGCACCAGAAAGTCGTTGACCGCATTTGTCCAGCAATTTTTCCCCGAAGAGGAGCACTTGTTCACTTTGGATAACGATACCGACTGTATCAGCGCCCTGCGTTTCATCACAGCACAACGTCCCAAGCCTATGTCATGGCGTGATAACCATCCTTACATGTTGGCCGAGCAAGTGGAGTTTGACCCCACTTCCGCTGAGACAGGTACCTTGAAGGTCACTGGTTATGCTCGTGGTAACCCCTTCAATGCCAATCGCTTGGTTCATTTGCAGAACTTTGGCGACTTCCAGGTCCAACAAATCACCAGCGCCGATGTGTCCACCAACGCATCTGCTATGCAAGAAGACATTGAAATCATTGATACCCCCAAGCCTGAAGAGCAAGACGATTTGATTGCCGAGAACGAACCTGATTTCATGGATAACGAGCAAACATGGCCCACAGAAGAGGAATTGGCCGAAGCAGATGCTCGTGTGCGTCGTATGCGTAATTTGGATGGCGAGGAGCAAACCAAGAAGAGAGTGCCCAAGGGCACATCCTCTTACCAAGCTGCCTGGATTTTCGATGATGATGATGATGCCGAATACAGTGATGTAGAAGAGGAAGAGGACGATGCCATGATGGAGGAGGAGGAAGACGATGACGTTGTCCAGCCTGCTGCCAGTGCTTTCCCTGATGAGGAGGAAGAGTATGAGGAAATCGACATGGAGTCCAAGGATACATACAAGGATGAGTTTGACGCTGAGGAAGAAGCCAGACAGTATGAAGAGTATCTCAAGAACAGACAAACTGAATTCGAGAACCACAACGATTTCCCTGATGAAATTGATACACCCATGCACGTTACAGCCAGGGAACGTTTTGCTCGTTATCGTGGTCTTCAATCCTTCAGAACTTCGCCCTGGGACCCCTATGAGAATTTGCCTATTGATTATGGCAGAATTTTCCAATTCGAAAACTTTGGTCGCACCAAGTTGCGTGTAGTGAATCAAGCTATTGTGGGTAATGTGAAGCCTGGCAGAAGAATCACTGTTTGGATCAGCAATGTGCCTCTTCAAGCCTATGGTAAGTCATCGTATAGAATTTCGCGAGATCGCCACACTGACGAATGTGCTTGCAGAGGCTTACGATAGAACCAGACCCTTCATCTTATTTGGTCTTTTGCAATACGAACACAAGATGTCACTCATCAACTTGCAAGTGCAACGTGACAATGCATACGAAGAAACTGTCAGATCCAAGGATCCTATGGTCTTGCACATGGGCTTTAGAAGATACAATGTCAAACCCATCTATTCTCAAAATACCAACAAGGGCACCAACCACGTGCATAAATTCGAGAGATTCATGAAGATGGGCCGCTCCTATGTCGCTACTATCTACGGGCCTGTTGTGTTTGGCAAAATGCCAGTGATGTTTTACAAGGAAACCGACAATGTGAATGGTATGCTGTGTATATTGCAACTGATTGATTTTGAAACTTATTTTGAACGCTTCTACAGAACCAATTTTGGTCTCTTCAGGTACATTCATGGATGTCGATGTCAAGCGTATCATTGCCAAGCGTATCATCTTGAGTGGTCACCCCTTCAAATGCCATAAAAGATCAGCCGTTATTCGATTCATGTTTTTCAATGTCGAGGATATTTATTGGTTCAAGCCTGTTCAACTCACAACAAAATACGGTCGAGTGGGCCATATCAGCGAATCGCTGGGTACACACGGTTACATGAAGTGTATATTCGATGGCACTCTGACACAGCAAGATACCATCATGATGTGTCTCTACAAGCGTATTTTCCCCAAGTGGAACACAGAACTTTATAGAGGTGGTTTAGACAAATCTGTGGAAGAATCTTCTGTGGTTAAGAGTACAGCTATGGAAGAGTAATTTTTGAAATATATATACACGCATAATTATGAAGCATTTACAATAAAAAAAAATTGAATAACAAGGTATTCATATATCGATCTTTTTTTATTTTGTATTTGCAAGGGGGCCAACAAGGAGAAGAGTTTATTCGTTTAACATCTCGATCAAGGAGGGCGACGTTTCAAAATGGCTCTTTGATCTGCGTATCTTCTACTACTACTGGATACTCTATGAATCAGTGAAATTAAATCGTCGCTCTCTTCATCTTGATATGCTCTTCTAGGCTTAATCTCTGCATCTTGATTGATCATTCTTCTCCCTGATTGTCGGTTGATTTTGCTGAATACATGGAATAAGAATAAATCCCTTTCTTTGATGGGTGATAATTCATATCTTTGTTCATTGTACTCTTCTGCAATTTTGAAAAAGCAAGATGATTTTGCTACTAACTCTGTGATATCAATTGCTAGTTGCTCAGAGTTAGATATCCAATCCTTTGAGTAGAGAGTCGCTTAATCACTATGCATGTCCAACGTACAAAACGAACTTTTAGTACATACTTGATCTACCAGTCTTTGCTTATTCATCCGATCCACAAGTGCACCCAGAGAAGCAATGTCTAGTTGATGTTGCAGTCTTGAACTGGGGTCCACTCTCTGATCATCAAGCGATCGCTGTGTTGCTTGTTGAATCTTTTCAATAAGTCTGTACAAGGCTTCATTCAATGAGTATCCTGCATTGTCTGGTTCTTCTTCTTGTTCTGCCTTTGCCTGCAGGATTGTGGCGTGCAAGTTAGCTTGATGATGGCCATTGGATTCGAAATTTGCAAGCGACGCTATCATTAAATCTAAATCATGCTGCAATTTTTCGCTATCTGTTGTAGGTAGCAACTCCATGGTAGACGCAGAGGATGGTATGGCTGAGGCTCGAAATACCGTCCATTGTCGGCTCCAGAGTTTGTTGCAATAACTAAACATTCCTTGCATTTAAAAAGCAATTAAACTGCTTGCAAGAGATGCAATTGTAATTCAAAGTGTAAGAAAGAAGAAAGAAAGAGTTTTATTTCATAAACAAGGCCCTGGAGCGATATAAAGCAGTGCTTCCTAGATCCTAATCATGCATTACGAACTACTTTTGTGCATATTATCCTGTACGCGTATACTGAAATTTCTATTTTTGATTGCGTGCAGTAAAGTGGTCTGTGGCATTTTAGGCAAATCAATCAACAGTGTTTGATCAGTTTGGCGTGAATTTTGCTTCAGAACTTATTACGGTTGAGCCTTTTGAAAGCACCAGTTGGCGCACCACCAAACACTGAAGCTTATACGTTCCAAAAAGCCGTCTATCTAACATAGTGAGGTTTTCACTAGCATAAACCTATTCAATGCCATTTCACTGATTCAGCGTTCTCAGGGCATGACTTGCTTAACAAGAAGCTCGGATAGTTTCGTGAGAAAGATATTGGATCAGCAACCAAGAGATATCCTGTAGAAACTTTGAAATATGAGACATATGTATAGTTGGCTTATATTGTCAAGAAGAGTGACCTTGATTGCGTTTTCGTATTTTATCAGCTTTGGCATGAATACATCTGATGTTGAAGTCCATCTTGAATAAAGATTTTTAAAACCCAATGTCTATAAATTTAAGCTACCATTTCAAATTCAAATCACTTTTCAAACTCTTAAACTATCAAAATGAACAAAGCTGTCGTTAGCTTGAAAAAGCAATTACGCAAAGACATGGCGTCTCGCTTGGGCTCCCTTGGCACAGCCGAACTTAAAAAGCAATGTAAGTAGCAGCGTTTGTAGATGCTGTATATTGAATGCTAAACACTCTCTTTTGCAGCCGAATCAGTGAGACAAAAGTTACAGGAGATGGATGTGTTTCGAGCTAGTAAGAATGTCAGTATTTATATCAGTATGCCGGATAGCGAGATAATTACGACAAACATTATTCATGATTTGCTCAAGTCAGGTAGGCATGGTAATCAGGACCTGTGAGTACACTCCTTACATGGTAAACAATAGATAAAAGGTGCTTTATTCCTCGTTGCACGAAGAACAATATGGACATGGTCGAAATCCTTGATATTGAAGATTTTGAATCACTTCCTGTAAATAAGTGGAATATACCTGAACCCCCCCTTGACCAGCCTCGATCTGATGGTATTAGAAGAAAACTATAGAAGAAATCAGCAAGTATATACTAATGTCATTTGTAGCAATCGACGATAACTATGGCAACGGATTAGATCTCATCCTGGTGCCAGGCGTAGCATTCGACAAGGAAAGAAATAGAATTGGACATGGAAAAGGGTAATTATATCCATGACACAACTGGAAAAAAAGACGATGTTGACTCGCGGAAATCTAGTTACTACGACCGTTACATCAAAAAGTGCAACATCTGGGCAGATGAACATGGCGTCGACCGACCCAAAACCATCGCTTTATCCTTGAATGAGCAAATTGTGAATGTGGGGGACATTCCGCTTGAGGAGACAGATGAAAAGCTAGATTTTGTTTTGACTCCCTCAACTATTTTCTGAATGATATTTAATTAAAAATGGAAGATATGAAATCAAAACTGTGGAAAAAAGAAGATATATCCGTAAGATGTTGATAAACAAAAAGGTTGTTTCGTAGTGTATATATTATAGATTTTGTTTTACTATTTAAAATGATGCTGAACTGACCTATATTAAGGTGATTAGTACATATGTCAAGGCAAATTTCTTCAACAACTTACTCTATCCTTGATGTGTTGTAAGAATTGTTGGTAGCTCATGATGTTATCAGTGCGATCTTCAATCAAATGAGCCAAGAACCATAGTCTGAGATAGGGGTCGCCATCTTCCTTGACCAAGTAGAGAGTAGGGTAGTAGTTGCCACGACGCATTTCCCTCAGCTTGCCAATGAGTGTATTGACCTTTCTGTTGAGTGGTGTCTCCAATGTAGGCAAGGTGATTTTGCCGCCCTTGAGCCCTTCATATGATCTAACATCGAACAGATCTGCACAAAGTTGAGGAACAACATTGCGTCCAACCCACAAGTAGATATTCTGTCCGTTTTCCAAAAGATAACAGCCATGAACCTCCAAATTTTCTGCTGTCAAGTTCAAGGCAGGAGGGAATACAACACCGTTCTCTGAGAATTCTCCAGCGTCGGCAGGCATATTGTGTAAAGAGTAAAGGTTGGCGTACAGATATGGGATCAAAAGTTGTAAAGGCATAGTGTTGATCATGTTCATAGCGTTGGATCTCATATCAGTAGGAATTTGAGAGCTTTGGCGTAAAGCATCGTGCTTAATCAAACCAAGAGCAAACAAGGGAAGCAGCTTGAGGTTATCCGGTGCCGTCAGTTGAGGAGTTGACCCTTGGGCCGAACCCAACACATGAGCCTTATAGACACCCAACAAATCAACCAGTTTGTTCACAATAGCATCACGAGCATCATCCAACTTAGAAGACAAACCACGTTCGACAGCTATTTTAATACAAAATGTTAATAGGTACAAGCCAGACTAGCATCACAAATACAAACTTACCCTTGACAGCGAGATAGGCAGTGATAGCTTGTTGATTAGCACTGGCATACAATTCAGAAATAGAGTTACTGACAGGTAGACACATGGTGATGACACGGATACGTCTCTCACCGGTGCAGGAGGTGTGCAGCAAGGCGGTTTGGAAGCAGACAGTAGGTACCTTCAAATCGTCCTCCATGGCCACTTCTACCACGTAGTTTTGATCGCGAGGAACATTGGGAAGAGCCAAGAGATCAGATGAACGGATAAAGAAGTTACCATGGAAAGCACTCATACGCAAACCACGAGAAGCACGGATACGAATAACAGCTTCCAAACCAATTTGTTCAGCCAGTAATTCAGAGAACTCATGAGCAAACTTGAGTGCGTCTTCTGTGCGACTAGCATTGAATCCAGGATAATAGTATGTCTGACCACCGGTATAATGAGGCACACAGCTGAGAGTAGCGACATCAGAGTATTGACCTCCAAAGATAATCATATCGCAGGCAACTTGAGAACGAGAACAATCGACAGCGAATGATTTGTAGAAGGGAGAAGCAGCGTTCAAGAGCGTAGATTCCTTGGAAGTACCGAGCAATTTGACATCTTCACGAGGCTTCAATGAACCAGTACCCGTGTTGGGTAAGGTGGATTGCAAGCAAATGATCTTACCACCAACAGGAGATAACAGCTTGAAAGCGGCCTGCAATGCTGTACCCAACGCATTGTTGACATTGACAGAGTCCTTGAACATGTCAGGCAGCTTTTCCAATAGTGTTTTGAGGGTGGACATGCTTTCAGTCAAGTTGGCTAATAAGTCAGAAGGTTGAGGCAAGTAAATATCGTCCAAATCAGAGACAATCAGCATTTGTGGCTCGCTCAGCTTTGAGTTCAAGTTGTAGAAATGAAGGGATGAATCAACAGTGATGATACCGACACGAGTGCGGTTTTCATTGTTGGGTAAGCGGTCAAGGGAATCAAGGATGGTGCGGGCAGCAGTGGCCAACATGCCCGATTGAATAGCAGAGTAAGACACATCAATCACAAATACGAATGAAGGTGCTTGTGGAGGTCGAACCATGTACTCAGTGGGTGCAACAAACTCGACACAGCCATAATTCAATTCAGGGCGCTTCCAACGATCAGCTGGTTGTTGGGTCTGGTTGTCGTAATCAAAGGCTGCTGGCACATCGTTCAACAAGAAACACATGTTACACTTCCAACGCTGACCGCCTTCCACAAATGTCACAAAAGGGTTGATGTATGTTCTACAACGTCTGCATCTTGCAATAACACTATCCTTCACAACGGGTACAGGCTCCTAATCAAACACACATATCAGCATCGTTGTCTCGCTTCTGTCATTCTCATAACTTACATCTCCCTCCTTTAAGCTTCTGTAAGGCGCTAAAACAAGAGCAAAGGGCAATCTGGATTTCTTGAGCAGGGATTCTGTTGCAGGGATCGCGTTGATGGTAGCGCACTGATAAGATGTATCGCAGTTCACATGAGGGGAATCTGTTACGGAAATCTATATTTCAAATATAACCATCAATATCACAGCCCTTTCTTGTTTTATATCCAAATAAAACAACACTACGTACATTAGGTGGTAGGCGAATGGAGGGTCCATTGTATCCAATATCAGCAATTTGGGGTCGAGCTCCCAACAAAGGCACGGCAGGAGTGACCTAGGCCACATTGTTAGCCGCGACATGATAATAACGTACACACTATTACTTACAGGAGGAGGAGCACCCATACTCATATTGCCAAACTGAGAGGTCATTTGATTTACAGGATCTTGTCCATACGCGTTGTAAGCAGGCTGCTGGTGTTGTTGAGGTTGTTGTTGACCGTAAGCAGCAGGCTGCTGTTGCTGAGGTTGAGCATAAGGTGTAGCAGCAGCAGATGTGCCCATGGGTGAAATGAACTGCGACTGCACTTGTTGGCTAGCCATAGCTGGAGATCCATAGGCTTGTTGTTGCTGTTGTTGAGGTGGGTAGCCAGGAGATACGGGAACATCACCAGAATAAGCTTTCGTGATTTGCTCAGGATACATTCTCTTTCTTCTATGGTGTTCGGCAGGTGAGTTTTGAGTCGTAGGTGACATTGGAGGCTCTTGAGATAATTGCTGTTGTTGTTGAACAGGAGAAGCAGCAGCAGCAACAACACCGGGAGAAGCAACCGCAGGGCGAGGACCTGGCGACTGCATGGGAGATTGGCCAACAGGTCTCATCATGGGTCTTTGCTGATTAGGATTGAATCCAGGACGAAAACTACCACCACCAGCAGCAGCAGGAAATCCTGGCTGGGCAGGAGGTGTAGAGCCATTGGGAGGCTGGAATCCCGGTCTAGGAAGTCCAGGTTGCATAGGAGGACGATAGCCAACGCCTGGTGGTGGTTGTTGAGGTCTAAAACTCATAGGACGAGGTTGAGACTGACCTGGAGGAAGAGGAGGTCTCTGCAAAGGTTGGGAAGCAGGTGATTGTGGCTGCTGTTGCATAGCTATATACTAGTTATCAAAAACTTTGTTAAGAGAGGAAGAAGAAGAGAAAAAGGGCTTTTCCCTTTTGTTGGACCCGCCTCAATGAAAAAAGGACCGATTTTGGGGGTACACACAAAATGAGAGAAACGTATACAGAAGGTCGCGTTCCATTACTAGGATTATAGCAGCAATTTGGAAACGGATAGAATAATTGAACCGTGAACTGTGTATCTGTCATCCATTTTATCTGGATATTTCTTTGTATTAACCAATTTCTTGATATAAAGTGATCGCTTACATGTATATTCATCAGCATCATCGACGTGGCAACAAGTGACGCATAGAGCTTCTATTGGATCTTTGTTGAACAACCGCATTCAGAAAAAGTACATTGAGCATCCCTCACCAATCAGCTACTTCCACTTTTGTTACAGTGCCCCTCAATCAAGCATTTGATAACTACAAAGACTAATCTTGGTGATATGAATAGCTATAATTATACATAGAATATAATCTGAAAAGATTTCTATATGTCTCATGTTGGGATTGGATCGATGATTACAGACAACGTCGCAGTGCAAATGTAGATTTAGACTCGACATGATTTACAGGACATCAGAATTGGCATCAAGAGCATTCCATGCGATTACTGCGCACTTGCATCCGTTGTCTCATCCCATGTGATCAAGACATGTCAGAACATTTGAAATGCGTAAGCATTGCGAGGCTGTTTATATAGCAATCGAATGGCATTGTCGTTCTGGGTAGTGCTGCTGTGTGAAGCTACATTGACTGGTAGTAGTGAGATACTTTGCACGATTCGAAAGAACTACCAAGGCTCAGGTAAGCGAGTAAAAGATCCATGGATTCACTTACCAAAGCGTCAAAATGCTGCTCGAGTTGCGAAATCCGCTGCTGAATACTGTTAATTCGCCCTCAAACTAAAGTACGACGCATATTTCTAGCTCCTTAAGCCGTATTACATTCAGACCAATCAATGCAGCATGCTCATACTGCAAACGATGTCCATCTTGTCACTTTTCAGCTACTTGTATACCAAAATGCAGAAAGACTTAAAGATATTGATGCACCCGTATCTCCCTTCATAGGCTGTTTCGGATAGCCAGAGTGGTACCAAACGGTTGCTCTCGGCAAGTACTTGCTTACTGTGACAATATCTCACTTTTTTTTAGGTCGAAAATCATTGACCAAAATCCACCCATTTTCCATGAGGTATACCTCATGTTTTTTTTTAAAAAATCAATTGATCGCGTTTTTCACCCCCAAAACGATGTTATTCACTATGGTATGCATTAGTGTAATAAAGAGCCAGGAGCCCATTCTATCATGTAAAATTCCCATTTTGGGCAATCTTTAATACAGAACAAGCGATTTCGACTGAATAAGCGTGTATTGATTTTGCCGATTTAAGTAATATTTTTGGTGCAATAGAGGAGAGTTTTTAGCACCATTCAATAGAGAATTCAACGGAATGTTTAAAGCTTTTAATGAGCTATTCAGGTTATGTATCAAGTTTGCAGAGTTTTCATCCATAGAAATATTTTTTCTGACAATTTGGGGCAATGGAGCACAAATTCGAACAAAAAATAGAAAATAGGTCGGAGTTTACATTTGTTTCAGATACTGTAGGCTGCTATGCTTGCTATCATGAGCAAAAATGATGAATGGAACGACAGTGTCGTTAAATTCAGAGGCAAATATTTTCAAATCGTAGTCCTATCAATGGTATATAAGCAATTGTTATTTTTTCATGATATTGATATGTTTCGGCCGTGTTGTTAAAGTACTTTAAACGAAGGCTTATGGAGGACAGTTCCATCCGAGGTCAACACGCTTTCGTTGGTTATAATCATGTATCTTCATAAGTATCTGAACGCGTTTTGATATACAAGGCAGTAAAAGCCGCCAAAAAAAAACATATTACCTCATAGTAAAATGTCCTCTTTCATATTGTCACTGAATGAAACCTTTTTGAAAACCAAGCGACAATTTCAGACACGGTTGATTTGGTCAAACGGCTGGTGTCGTGTTTGATCGACATGGCAACGCACTCAAATACTGCTAAATAGCCTCTAATTGGGCTAAAACTTGGCTATTGTCTTATTTATGCTGTATTTTATGATGTCGTTCATCTCGTCGAGATATAAAATAAGCTAAAATAATGCGTGTGATCTCTTCGACGCATTTGTGTGGACCCAACACATTGGTAATTTAGACTTGTTACATCAACAGTGGAATGGTGTGCGTTCAATATTTATGATCCGAATGATGTTTAGACTGATTCACATGAAAACGCCTAAAGCATGCGAAATACGTCAACTAGACATATTTGACTAATGGCGACAGCGATTATCAGATATGTAAAAAAAAAAAAATCTCAGTAGGCTTTCTTATTGTTCCAAGACATCTTATAATACTC
>DF836452.1:25319-36124 GCA_000950595.1 Mucor ambiguus
AATAAGCATAATACGACATAGAGTGTTATAATGGTGATGGTGATAAATAAAAGAGGCATGAATCCCATCCTTTTCTTTTGTGTAAAAGAAGAAAAAGGGGCATATACATTTACATTTGGATCAAGTCCAGTGAGCCTCATCTGAATTATCTTCATTGGATCGAATCATGGGTAAAGCATAATTCTGTTGCTGCTGATGATAATTACGATGCATGCGTTGTTCGTATTCTTGCTGTTGACGTAGCATTTGTTGCTGATGTTCGACATGTGTTGGCTCCTCCTTGACAAAGAAATTTTCAGTGCCGGATTGATGGGCAGTTGTTGTAAGACGATCACCCACTCCATCATTCCCATGAACACCACTACCACCATTGCGAGTTTGAACCATCAAGTTTGTTTCAAATGAAAAGGGGATTTCAGGTGGTGTTGTAAAAGCAGATGTAGGGATTGCATAATTATGCATATTGTAAGCTATGGTGTTACTTGAACTTGATCCAGCAGTGGTGCTTACAGGCAAAGCATAATCACCCTCTTGTTGTTGTTGCTGCTGCTGCTGCTGCTGTTGAGGTTGAGGTGTCTGGTATGATTGAGACATCATAAACTCGTTTGGTGAGTTGATCGACTGTTGTGGCGATGTTACTCTTTGACTGTATTGGTGTCTTTGTTGCTGAAATGGCATCGAAGACGAGGACGACGATGAAGACGTTGGAGAAGCAAGAGAAAAGAACGACGAAGATGATCCAAACGCCTGCTGCTGCTGCTGCTGCTGTTGTTGTTGCTGTTGTTGTTGTTGCAATTGAGAAGAACCTTCCATGTAAGAAGCCTCAGTGTAAACACGTCTGGAAGTAGAAGATTCAGAAGAGGAGCGGTTCATAGATCGCACTTGGATCGTATAACTTGGTACATGAACCATTTGTATTCCCTTTTGTGTTTCAACTGTACCACCCGTCTTGGCGCTGTGTGTGACACTGGTGTCAGTTTTTGTTGCAAATGATCTACGCTTTTTTGCTGGTGAGCCCACCAAATCTTCATCAGGGTCACTGACAATGGACAAACGATGCGTTTTGGAAACCAGACGGTCTGTATCCATTTGAATCATATCAGCTTGCAAGTCGACCAATGTGTTGATGTTTTCGGGTGTCAAACGAGCCAACTGACAAAAGTTCTCAAACATGCGTTGCAATTCTGTATCTACCGCAAAAGCCCATTCTTCGTTGTTAGCAACAACAGAACATAACTGAGCTGAAAGTAGCAGAATCCGTTGAGACCGCTCCACAACACCTCTTTGCCGAATTCTTTTGCGTTCTTCTGTCAAACGATTGTAAAATCTGCGTTCATTCCAACTGATGTCAGGAAATTGTTGTTTGACAGCTTCGCGAATTTCATGCGTCTGCAGTCGTTGTCTGGCAAGTTGGATAATCATTTCATTCACTTCAGCTGGCCATGCTTTTACCATTTCCTCAGGTGACATCATATCGTGATTGTGCTCTGATGCGTTGGGATTCATTGATTTACGAAACTCCCATTCTTCATGCTCGTTTTCAGATAAAACTACTCGCCAACGACAATCGCAACGTTTTGACGGTCTTTTGCGCTGAGGAGAAGGTTTAGGATTGCGTTGAGAGTCTGGCAGTCCTTCTCTTGAGCAGTAGACATAGATGTTCTATAAAATTCACATCTTTAATTTACGAATAAGTGATATTGGTATTGGTATTTACCCTGTTTGCGCTTGCTTCTTGCTTGACAGTAAAACCAAACTCAGCACAGACACTGCGACAGTATTCTATAGCAGATACACTATCAGGGAAAGGTCTTTTCAATAGTCTTTCATATAATGGCTCCATCTATTAGACAGTGTTTAATAATCATTGGCTTGGAAATGAATTGAAGGGTAGATTTACAGGTACACGCATATAAGTATTTGGCTTTGGATCATTCAACATGTCGTGTTCAGGTTTAGTCATTCACTCTCTCTTTTCTGAAAATGTTGCTTTTTTGTGTGTTTGCAGGATTTGATGTATAGCAATAGCAATTAGTACTGATAAAGAGCCCCTATATATAATAAATGGAGATAATGTAATAAGATATAATATAACAATAGGAATAGCAATGATAGTATAGCACAATAGAATATATATGTATAAGATATATGAAATGTATATAAGAGATCAAGAATGAGAGAGAGAAGAAAAGAAGAAAAGAAGAAAAAGAAGAACGAGAAGAGAAAAGCAAGACAAGCAACAAAACTTATAGCGAAAAAATGTGTCCAACACATTACATGTTATAATAGCCTATTGTAGTATAAATGGTGATCTGCCAATATGTGTGTTTTCGATAACAATAAATGATGTTTTAATGTGCGTCTATATGAGTGTGCATAGCCTTTGTGATATGAAAAAAAGGGGCACCATAGTATATATGATAAAACAGGAGAAATTGTTATAAGCCGGGAAGGTTTTATCCAACAATTGAACCGCACAGATCAAGTGTGTGTACTGATACTATGCAGGGCGATTATAACAATAAATAATATATAATAATTTTAAGGAACATCAACTAAAACAAAAGGAGTATATTAGAAAGGGGACTTTTTATAAAGTGAAGAAGTGAATGGCGATATATAGAAAGATGATAGTGGGGTAAGGAGTAGTGGTCAATCAAACAAATTAGCCCTGTTTATACAGGCGGGCAAACAGCCAGAGACGATGTTTGTTTATATGATTTGTTTATATCATCAGCGTATTACTGTTTATTGTATAGCAGCGTCTGATATATCATGATAAAAAATGTGCCATGTCTACATTACTTTGCCTGCTTGTCATACCGACTACGAACTACTGCTACTACACCAACCAAAAAAATACCTCTAACCTGTCCCCATTGCCCGATCTACACCTCCTTTTTTCTTTATTATTGTTGTAGTAGTAGCTGCTATGCCATGCTGTCAAGAGACCAATCATCGGATTATTTGGGTTACTCCTTGATTGCTATGTGAAAAAAGTTGTTTGTGTATTTATGTAGGTCAAATGATGCGAAAATTTTAAAGTTAAGGCATAGCTCAGCAGAACCAAGCAAGGCAAGCAAGCAGCATATCACGCAACCATTCTATACAGTGTTTAGCGTGTGCAAAGCAGATGTTTCTTTTTTTATAATATGGACATATATGTACATCATCATCATGTGTGTAAAATTTTTGCTCAGGGGTGAATGTAGAAGAGGAAGGAGAAGCAGCAGCAGCAGCAGCCGCATCATCATCTATTCGATGTAGGAGCAGGATAATGAGAAGAGCAAAACTTGCTGTCATTTATTAATCATGACAAGCAGTTGGTGTTTGTTTGTATTCAAATGTTTCAACCTTGGTTCTGAGGGCTCCTCCACATTGTTACAACGTGGCAGATGAATCTTAGTTTCAACATGCTGTTAAAGCATGGCATCCCAATGTAGCAATCCTGTATTCCAATCTATTTTTTTCATTGTCTATTTTCTTTTTTAATTGACACATTCTATCGTTGTAATAGCAATACTTGACTTGGGCATCATGAATGGAAAAAAAAAAGCGCAATAATGGCTGAAACCAACTCTAGAATGCGGAAGAAAAAAAAAAGGGAGCATTTCTCCTCTATCGCTAGCAAAGCTATAGAGAGAGAACCCTGATCACATAGTTTGATATGCTCCTTTGTCCTTCTCTAGATTCCCACCTTCTAATTAGTTATTATGGCGGGCTCTATATGCTTGGATACTTAACGCTCCTTGAATCGCACCCAAATCTACTCCTTACAACGAGATGTGGGTCAGTGGTGAAAATGGCATAATACCGTAAAATAGGTTTTTAGTAATTAGAACAAGTAGAAACAAAGGGCGGGTTATAGAGATGTGATCAAATTTAATCTTAAAAAAGAGGGAACTGTTATCATTAACGAGGGGAATCAGCACTGGATTGACGCAAGGTCATATTATTGGAATTGATGGCTCCATTGGTTGCTCCAAATACGGCTGTGGATGTGAGCGAATTATTGATGTACTTCTGTAGCAGCTGGTTCTCTGTAGTCAGTGACTGATGCTCTTTTCTAGCTGCATCTACTCGAGATAGCATGCCTATTCGGTTGGTTCAGATAACGCTTTGAAAATACATACGGAGCGACCACGGTTAATTACCTCGTAATTGTGTCTGTAAATCGAGTACGTGCCTACGCTCTTGGTGTGAGTCTCCTTTTCTGGTTCCCAAGTGATTGAATCTTCTTACTTTACTAGTTCCTCCCTCTCTGTATTGTCATTTGAAGCGTCCAAATCGTCAAACTGTGCTTCTGCCATTGTAATGATTTACATAAAAAAGAGAATAAAAGAGCACACACGGATTTGCATTTGAAGAAACGGCCCGGTACAGCAGACGCTGTGACGATAATAAATTTATTAGGTAACGAGTAAAAGTAGTAGTAGTGTATAAAGAATTACAAGGTGGATGTGCAGATATCATGCTCAGTAAAGTTGTCGATTCTCTTGGCTAAATCAGCATAGGCACTTTCACCTACAATGTATCGAATGAGATGGCATAGGTACTCTAGCTCCTCTACGATTTCCTCACTAGAACATGCCATGGCAAACCAAGTCAAATTTCGAAATTTAACCCAATTTGTCTTTTGTTTGTTTTCTCGACGATGCTCCATGAGTTTCTTACGTGCTGCACGTGCAGACGGCATATATACAGGTAGAGGCGTTTTGGATCTCAATGAAGAAGCCAACGTATGAAAACTGAGCAGCATGGAGGCAATCTAGCTCTACCAGTCAGTAGGCCGTCAACATGTATGAAAAAAAGCTTACCATCTCTCGTCTCTCCACATGGTACTCCTTGGCACAAATGTCATGCTTCACCACCAACGGCATTTGCAACAGAGCAATTCGCATGCTGAGCAAACGATCCAGAATGTTTCCCATAGAAACGATCATTTCCTTGTAGAACAGCTTTGGAAAAGGGCCACGAAAACGTGGTTCATGATCAGTGAGTTCGAGTAACACGGAGCATGCGTCGATGGCTGATTGAATTTTGCTTTCAATCTTCTCTCCTTTGGTGATATCGGTTTCGCTGGGTATTGACGTAGGGTCGTGGTATAGATAAGAGCCCATGACAAATGTATAGTAATCTTCCAATTGATCGATGCAGCCTGCAATTGATTTCCGCACCATATGTCGTGCAACAAATGGCCACACCAAGCTATTGCGAACGAGATGAGTACGTCAAAATGTTCTTTCTCTCTCTGGCGAATATTACATATATATATATACAACTTACGAGTTTAGGAGAAGTGCCACACATATTCCCACAATCATTGTAATGGTACGCTTCCTGCAAAGTAATTGTTAGGGAGTCATGCTTTATGCTCCCTTTTTCCCTGATTGCTTGCGCAACTTACCATACTGTATCTGCTATTGTCTCGCCTTCAGGTGGGTAAGCGTATCGACTGAGTGCTACGACCATGTAGGTCGTCAGACACACAATGCCAACTTTGTTGTAGATACTGCCTAGATGGACGTAAAAGAAGACCAGCGCTAATGGCACCGAGTGAGTATATATACGCTGTGTCAGCAGTAGCTTGTGAGCACATACCTAATACCACTGCAAACACAGCCAAGAGATAAGGGCTACCATCTCCAGCTGCTAATGCTGCCCAACCAACAAAGGCACCCACAAGTGTTCCAACAATACGCCAAAAACTAGCTTGTACTGTGCCACCACTAGTTTCATACATGTGAGTGTATGCGGTATGCAACCTTTGAATGGGACTTACCTCGTAGGATTCATGATGGCAATCACTGTCATCGCAGCCCATTGACCTCTTGCACTCCAATACCAACCAGACGAAGCAGGCACAAATGCAGGTATACACAGCACGAGCACGGCTACAGCCATCTTGAGCGCAAACTTGAACTCGTAACGACACATGTATTGCAAACGTATCCAGATAGCATACCGAACTCTCAACATGATGGGCGCCTTTTCCTTTTCCTTTTCCTTTTCCTGAGCCGTCAGCTCAGGATTCTCGTCTGTCTCGATGTAATTTTGATCTAAATTGATGCGAATATCATTGACGCGATCGCTCAAATACTGCTCGTTTTTGCTATCTGTCAAATGGGGCTTTTCGATGGTAGGCTTTGTTGATTCCCGTCGTAGTTTGTTGGCATTGTTGCGGTGTCGCACCATGAGAGGTGAGCTGATGTCGTCGCTGTTGGCGCTGTTTTGGGATGCTATCTTGTTGAGCGCTGCAGACTCTCGTCGGCTCTTTGTTCTTGACAGACTGTTGTTGGTTTGGATCTTGCTAAGATGGTACTCGTCCTCTGCCTCTGTCTTTTTTGGCTCGTCTTTGGGCAGTGAAGCTGTCAATGTGGCTATAGAGGAGAATGTGAGTATACATGCTCAAACCCTGTACCTTGCACATGCTATTTTACCAAACGTATAGCCGCCCTTATCACGCGTGCTCTGATGGTTGCTGCCTCGAGCCCATTTATTCCACATCTTTTGGTTCAAGCCCGGGAAATAGAAATGCTTCCTCTTTTTGCCGTTGAAACTGGCCTTTCTCGAGTGCAATCTCAACTCGTCCATGTGCAGCGTCATTTCTTGTAACTCGTTGGCCACTTCTCGCAGCGTAAAGATAAAAAAGAAGACCAGAAATAGTTCTTGTCGCATACCTAGATCCAATGCCTGACAGCCAATGCGAGCTTTGTTGATTTCATACAATGCATGCATGCGCTCACGCTCTGCCTTGTCAAACTGAATAATGGACAGTCGAATGTTTTGTGAACAGTTGCATTTAATACTGCCCTTGTGTCGCTCCAAGTTTTTTTTATTGCTCTCTTCGTCCACTTCCTTTTTGCCAATCTTCAGCGTGTGTCTCAGGAACGATTTCCATGTCTTGCGGATAGAGTCGTCGTCGTGGTCCATGTCCAGTTCATTAGCAATACTGTCGCATACACATTCCAGCGCATTGGAGCAGTCAAGCGACAAGTCCATCAGGGGGTCTCGTAAACTTTCGAGATAGGTCAATAGCAGGTGGCGATGGTGATATTCTGTCTGCTTCTTGGTCTTTTTCGGCGGTTTCGGCTTAGGAATAGAAAGCTTGGGTAACCCAAGAAAGGATTTGAGAGAACTGACGGATTTCTGGTTGTTGTGTTCTGTGTCATCATCGTCTTCCGAGTTATACACCGACCCAGGCCGAGAATTAGCGCGCGATCCAGCTCTTGAGGCAGGTCTGGAGTGTTGTGGACTAGCATTTGTACTAGGATGTAGTGATATGTTGTTGCTACTTGTGGTCCTGCTTGCACTACCATTCATGAACTCATTTGTGGCACGTAACGCTGTACGAAGTAAGTTTAAATCTTCTTCGCTGTATTGTCGACCCAGCGAATTGCGGTTCAGTTCTTCATTGTCGCTATGGTAACCATTATGGGATTTTACTGTTGGGTGCTGATGTAGCGTAGATTGGCCATCGTCGTCTTCGCTGTCCAAGTCTCTCATTTCTGCCTGCAATGCGTCAATGGCACTTTCAAACAACTCTCGCTCTGTCTTGAGACAGCCACCCAGAATACTAAGATGCTTGGTTAAACGGCCCAATGATTTGCGGATCTGGCCCAGCTGTTGAGGTCGAATAAACGCATAAGACATTTCGTATTTGGCTTCGCGGTAAGCCGTCTTGACTTTAGTCATGCCTTTTCTCATTTTTGCGGATGCTTCATCGACGACGGATTCCGCCACAGGATCGGATTGAGGGTCCAGAAAGAACTGCTTGGTGATCAAATGCAACATGTCTCGACTGCTCGTAATTGTCTCCTTCAATGCTCTGCCGAGACCATCCACAGCTGTTTCAGGCCAGAATACAAGGTTGACCACAAGTGATATGCCGCATCCAATCAACAAAGGTATACCATAATGTAATGGTAAATCAAAAGGCACGCTTGTGTAGTCGATGGCACGTGTCATACTAAAGATTTGGATAATCATAAACTGCAATGAGAAGAAATGAAACTTTGGAAACACTTGACGTAATATTTGAGCACAAAACACACCCACAAACAGAAACATGGCATTGATACAGCGTCCAACAGGCTCTGTAATGAAGGTCTGTGGATGGTCTCGGTTGTAGGCCACAGAGGCGGCCATGCCAGCAAATGCCCAGAGAATAGCAGCGACCACACCCATCACAGCGGTTACTGTAGCGTCAAACTGAGCGCCCATACTGCGACCTGGATGACTAAACAGCATACCGGTTGTGGCCAAGAAAGGAGCAGGTCCCAATGCCAGCGTGAGAGGTTGAATCAGACTGAACAAGGTGGACAGAAAATATGCAATGGTGCATTTCAGGACTCTTCGGACAATTCGACTCGGAAACTTGACGTGAAGATACTTGATCAAACGTTCCTTTCTGGACGGAAGTGGAGGTGCAGGAGCTTCCTGCTCTTCGTCTGCTTCGTCAATAGGCGGCTTGGGGTATTGGTGGTAGAACCGCTGCTCTAGTTCAGGTGGGAATTGCACTGTGGATTTCACTTTACTGGGTATATGCTGTTTGTACTCGCTGTTGATGTTCTTCTCCTCCGTCGCTTCAACCGAGGTGGTGCTAGTGTCTTCATCTTCTTCATCATGACTGGAATCGCCCACATTAAACATATCCTGCAATCGTCTAGGCTGGATAGGGGTTGGTGGGGTAATGATGGTGTTTAGTTTCGGATCAGAAAATCTGTCAGATAACACACGAGTCAGTTCATCTACTTATTCCTCAAGCACACTGCACATGTTTGCTTACCCCCCTCTCCTATCAGGCGATAAAGAATCATGGCTCATGATTTGTATCTAGAGAGTGACAGAGATGCAATGCAGAAAAAAAGTAATGAAAAAGAAAGAGAGAAAAGAGAAAAATATTTTCGAGGTTAGACTCGAGTTACAGTGAAATGATGATTCAATTAGATTTGAAGGTTTCAACTCGAGAACAGGCCAACCAAAGGACAAGATTTCTATGGACCTTAAAGAGCATCCTCCACCACGGGATCCTTTGATTAGTCGTTATATCCCGATTTAATCATCAAAAAAGGGGTAGAATGGAATGTTCATATCAAACGTATTACTCTGAGTATAGTAGCTACCAGATGCCACCACCTACTCTAATTCTGCCTGCCATCATGTAATGGGCGTACATGTCCAGAAATTTAATTTTGTCTCAGCAACAAAATATGGCTTTGGAATGATTCATCATCCGTCATCCTGATCTGAGGTTATATCAAAACAGCAGCTTTATTATGTATGTTTAAGCATAATATTGCAATGTCATCTTCTTCTTTGCCTGCACTTCTTGGATGGCTTCCATAAAGTCTTCATGTGTAATTTCAACAGCACCACGACGAAGCGCCAACATACCACTCTCCACACAAACAGCCTTACATTGAGCGCCATTGAACTCATCGCAACACCTGGACAACTCGTCAAAGTTGACATCCTTACTGACATTCATCTTTCTGGAGTGAATCTGGATGATACGAGCTCTAGCTTCTTCGTTGGGTAAGGGGAACTCAATCTTACGATCCAGACGACCTGAACGCAACAGGGCAGGATCCAAGATATCGATACGATTTGTAGCAGCAATGACCTTGATACGATCGTCTGACGAAAAGCCGTCTAATTGATTCAACAACTCCAACATGGTACGTTGTACTTCACGATCACCAGACTTTTCCGAATCAAAACGCTTTGTACCAATGGCATCCAATTCATCAATAAAGATAATGGCGGGTGATTTCTCTTTGGCCAATTCAAAGGCATCGCGCACCAATTTAGCACCATCACCAATAAACATTTGAACTAACTGAGGTCCTGCCAGCTTGAGATAGGCAGAGTTGGTTTGTGCAGCACAGGCTCTGGCCAATAATGTTTTACCAGTACCTGGAGGTCCGTACATCAACACACCCTTGGGTGGTTTGATACCCAAGTTCTTGAATCGATCAGCATGTGTCATGGGTAAAACAACGGCTTCAACCAATTCCTCAATTTGCTTGTCTAATCCACCAATATCGTTGTAGTCTTCAGTGGGTTTTTCGTCTACCTCCATGGCTTTCACTCGTGAATCGTATTCTGCTGGAAGTTTGTCGAGGATCAAATAACTGTCTTTGTTGACACCAATGAGGTCGCCAGGTCTTAAATCACTAGAATCAACCAAACCGATCAACGGCAGAAAGATGGTCTTGAAGGGTTTGTGGGTTAGAGGGCGCTTCATCTATTACGCATTTCACTCGTATGTTACCTGTCTGGTGGATGTTTTAATCACTGCGCATTTTCCCTTTACTTGACCATCTAAATCCACGTTTCCGCCTTCATTGTCTTCCTCCTCAGGTTCCACATCAAGCAGCTAGATGTAAAAATCCAGTCAGGTTTCTATGCTGCGTACGTGTATATGCGTATGCGTGTGATGCCGCACAGTGCCCAGCCACTTACCTCAACCACATTACCAACAAGATATGGCAGCTGCTTATTCATCTTAATCTTTTCTTTATTGTCCTTGATGCGTTCCTTCATGGCAGCTTGTTCGTGTTGCAAACGAACAATTTCAGACTTCATGACTTTGATGTCGTTTTCTAACAAACGGGCTCTGTTTGTGATTTCTTCGGGTGCTAAACGAAGAATATCTTGTCCAATGTCGTCCTGATCGTTTTCAGCTTCCCATAAAGATTTATCTTCTAATGTAGTCATTTCTAGTGTATCGAAAGTTTATGTAAAAAAAAAAAAGAGAGAGAGAGAGAAAGAAATAAAAAAGCATTACGTACTTTTGTCTC
>DF836452.1:36647-61577 GCA_000950595.1 Mucor ambiguus
CTCTAGGACTTTTATGTAAACGTCATCGCTTGAATGTTGACATGTATATGATTGCTTCTGAATGTTGGAAATTACATACAATAGTGTCTATGTGCATCATGCATGTAAAAGAAACCAGCTTGAGGTAGCTCATCTGAGCAGATTGACAATATTTAATTAACCAAAAAACGAGCTACATCCCTTGAGTGCGTATCAACCAAATTCCAATGTGCGCATCTCTCATAAAGCACGCTAAGCTTTGCCTGATGAGATGAACAGACGCACTTAGGTTCAAGAGTCTGACCCATTCTTTCACTTGACTCACTCAGTTCAAGATGTCTCCGAGCGACGCTATCTATTGTTTGAGTAGCTCTAACATCTGACTTGGCAATCTCTTGGATCCTCTTTAAGATATAGATTTTTGCCTCCTCATGATTACAATTCCTTGTACCACTTTTCACTGGAGTAGAATTATGATTGCCTCCATCAACAAGCAAAAGGAGAAGGCAATATTTTACTAATACATGCTAAAAACATGTCGTTTGACTTTTCCTATTATATAAAAATCAGCTGTAAACAACATATACCTTTGGATCTGACTCTTGCACAATGCTATACTTCTTTCTGAATGAAAACTTCTCCAATACGGGCACGCATCATACTTGCGCTATCTCTTAATAATCAAATGTATGCAAATCAGAGCCAAATTTGGGTACGTTTGGTCTGTGATTTCACGCATTAGAGAACATCCCAGGTTTCTAGAATAGCACCTAACGATTCCTCTCGTCGAGCACTAACTTTCTGACACAATTGCTCAATTTTTTGGAATCATCGAAAATTACCTCCAAACCATGAGGGGTGCCTCATGGTTTTCATCAAAAATCAAACGATCGCGTTTTTCACCTTGAAAATGAAGACTTTTACTAAAGCATATATCATCACAAAATGTTGGTCTCCATCCAATGCAACTCTTGAAACTTTGTTTGTGAGACCTTTATATGCAAATTCTCAGCATTTTGGCCATAAGCCTAATTCTCTAAATTCAAGAGTCGCTTAGTAAGTTTATTCAAAAAGTCTACCTTGTTTAACATCATTAGATGCGGCTGAAAAAGTACTTTCGAAAACAATTAGCGAGCATAGAATGACCAGCACAATTTACATATTCAAATCTTGCGAAATCGTTCAAATCAAATTCAGAAAGCTCGAAAATCAACAAATCAGAACAATAAAACGAGCGGAAATTCAAATAAATTTTGGCAGGTAAATTTCACGGCTGTCTTCTAGAGCAATGTCAATGCTAATTAAACACAACATTTGGGTCGCGAAATGATGAAATCAAATGTACTGCACATTCATGAATATACTAGATAGCATTTGTTGAAATAGTGAGCTGAAAGCGTTAACAAAATGCTGCAGTAGACGGCAAAATGTAGGCAAATCAGGGCTAACATGTAAAGTCTGGTAGACATCTCACATCATAGCAGACACACGCACACACACATTGCCTTACTACTCTATTATGCTGCCGTTTTGATACATGATCCAACCGACATGATTTTCATTTCTTTTATTGTTAAAAACATTTGAAAAATGTATCAAAGACATAATTCCGAAGGCTTCACTCTGTCAAAAGCAACCGGACTCAAAGTGTCTGACTTCCTTCACAGAGGTATTCCCATCACATTATACAACGATCAGAGAATTAAGACAACGAGTCACTCTTCAAAGATGTTACTCTCCGTAGACTCAAGAAATCTCCTCTCAAACATTCAACTTGTGCTGAAATCTACAAGATGATTTTTATGTCAGTGTCGCCTAAACCGACTTGTGGGTTCGTATGATTTATTGTTTATAACGAAAGGTTGAGGTAGCGAGATAACGGACTATCTTCCAAATCTCGATCTGTTCTAAGCCATAACTCTCGCAACGAACTTCTGGTCTGATCCTTGTAAATTTTGCTAGTAACGTGGTATACTCTGTAGAAGGCATCCAGTGCTTGCTCGTCTACAATGATATGTGCCACATAACAAGCACAAACGAAATTCAGGAACACGGTGATGGTATCCATAAGATTACTGTTGCCATTTGATTTGCCCAAAAAGAGGTACTCGACATAGGTGATAAACGATGACATGTTCTCCCAAACTATGGCTGCTACTTCGTTTTTCAAATTGTCCCCGAGACTGCACAAGAGACGGGTGGTGGCGGCTGAAAATGCTCGAGCTCTAGATATGGCGATGGCTGATTGACGGCGAGACATGATCATCCACCGGCCGTTGACAAAGATGACATGATGGAGTATGCTCTCAATAACGGCATTTAGGTTTTCTTTGGTAATGTTCCGTGCAATTTGATAGTGCAGTTTTCTTTCATCTTCAACGATGTAGTGTAGCCGCTTACATTGGTATTTGATCCGCTCCATTGGGAAGAAATGCTCGCTGCCTTCGTCTAAGCCTGGCTCTATTGTCGGTGGAAATGTATTAGGTGGTGATGGAGATCTTGCCTCAGACACAGATTGATCTGGAAGTGAGTGCTGATATATCGCTAGGTCGTATACAGTGGTGTCTGTCAATGTGAGATAGAGCCAATTTCGTGGATTTTGTGGATTTTGTGGTAGTATAGGTGGAAACGCATAAGGGTCGTAGATTGTGATTCGCTTTATGATCCGTTGTGATATTCCAGATACAGCTATCATGGCAGCATTCATTTGTGATTTGAGAAGAGAATCTGAACCGACGCTCCACTGTTTCTTCAATAGAAGCAGTGCAATACACCGCAAGTCTTTTGAAGCCCGAGTTAATGTCCAAAGGTCTGTCAAGTCGAGATACTGTTTCAATATATACAGCAGCACCTCATGCGGCAGTTTCAATAGTAGTGGTTGAGGCATGTTCTGGGTGCTTTTGTATGAGTTAAGAAACAAAAAAGCAGAAAAAAGGGAGTGTTTGGAAAATGCTATGCATGATACAAGTCGGTATCGATTGTGTAATGTAGCAGGTTCGTATGTTGAGTCAAAAACTCGAGTCACTGGGTGCTCAAACCCTCCAAAAATTTGAGTACATACGTCTGACCTACATTACGCAGCATTTGCAAGCTCTTCTTTCTTCCGCATCATGACAGATTCAGAAACCAAGAAGCCACTCATTTTTGAAGAGTCCTCACAATATAAGCATTGGAGATTCAGCCCTGAGCAATTATGGGACATTCGAAACAAAAGTACCAGTGAGGCCATCTGTCGCGTCAAGAAGAATGTTCAAGAAGAGCAGGTTAGATTTTGCAGATTCGTCCACCTAGCCGTTTATTCACAATTACTGTTGTAGCAGAAGAATGAGGAAAATGACGATACACTCGACAAAGACTACCTTTCAGCAAAAGAAGAGCTGGCGCTGTGTCGATTCTTCGAAATGCAGTGTCAAGTCATGAGCAAGCATTGCAAGCTAACAGACATGGTGATGGCAACAGCTGTGATCTACATGAAGCGATTCTTTTTATACAACACTGTGATGGACTATCACCCCAAGGATATACTGTAAGTGTGTTTATTGATCGACTCATAGCCATGACCGCCTAATTGGAATTTCGACATAGCTTGACATGCTTGTTCTTGGCAACCAAGTCAGAGAGCGAGAGAATTTCAATTGATGATTTTGGAAAGACTTTTCACCTGAAATCAACAAAGACGGTGCTCAACTTAGAGTACACCGTATCCCAGGGCCTCAAATTCCAGTACTACATTCATCACCCTTACAGACCAGCGTATGGGTTTTTCCTTGACATGCAGGTAAATTACACATATGAAAGTCGAGGAGCAACGGGGCATTAAGACGAGTGTGTAGACTGGACCTACAGATATTAAATTACTGAAAGAGACGTACAAAAAAGTGGACAAAGCCATAGCAGAAATTCTGCTTTCTGATCTGCCATTGATCTATCAGCCAGCACAACTTGCATTGGCGGCATTTATGGTAGCAGGAAAGGACAATGGATTTGATCAACAAGTAAAGCGATACATCACTGATAGATTTGGACAAGACGCACCCACATTATTATCCATTATTGAGCGCATAGTGGGGTTCTTAAAGACAATTACACCAGTAACACAAGAGGAAGCCAAGGAGATTGATAGAAAACTAAAGCTCTGTATGAATCCAGCAATGAATCCTGAATCAGCCATGTAAGTGCATTATCGTGGGTGTTTATTTACAGGGTGTATTAAATTGTATGTTAGATTTAAAAAGAGATCAGCAGAGAAACATGAGGAAGATGTCAGAAAGAAGAGAGCAAAATTGTCTACGGAATCATCGCCAGAGTCATCATCCACAGCGAGTTCCACTTAAATTTTCTTCTTTTTGAGATCCACTGTGCAGTTTTTACAATACCATTTTCCTTTGGGTGGCGTCTTTAATCCAACACACTCCAGATGGAACCATTCAATTTCACACTATAATAAATAGCATTAGCAATCTTGAGCTGTCGTCATCTAAACGTATGCTTACATCGCCACTATCACATGCCACCATTTCGCCAAAGGATACTTGAGAGCAATAGCAATACAGTGGCTCATTAGGATCAATTGGCAGATCGCTCAAAGATGCGGCACTAGTGAAATCAATGAGTTTCCATAGTTCATTTTGTCCGTTTCAGCACCTCGCTACTTACGCTTGTGCCTGTTGTATAGCGTCTTCTTGAGAGAATGTATTCTCGGCTGCTTTCTTCTCTGCCTGTGTCTTTCTGCTCTTTTTTCTACTCGTTTGTTTTCTGGGTGCTGCTTCTTCTATAGAGGAGACATCTCGTTTTGCAGGTGTTGGGTGAGAAACAGCTGCGGTGCGACCAGGTCCAATTAGTTGCTCATCTTCAATCTTTTGTAAATCATTATCCAATCTTGTACAATGTCTATCCACCTATGATAGCTATCAATATCCACATGCGCTCATCTGTAAAGTCATTGCAAAAGAAGATGCTTACAGTGTCATATGTTGATTTCGCTAAAGCAAGCTTCTCTTCCCCTTTTTTCAATGTCTCATTCAAAAGCTGACCAATGTGTTCTAATCGCTTCTTTCGCTCTTCAGTTGTCAGAGTCTTTTGTGGTTTTGTTAGTGATGTCGACTCTGCCGCGATCTGGGCTAATAGTTCTTCTGCGCTTTCATCCAATTGTCGAATGAGTGTGTAATTTCTCTGCAATTCTAAAGGAAGAGCTTCCACAGCTTTTTTTTTTTGTGCCATGTGTAAATGACTCACATCTCCAAGAGCAAAAATCTATACTTACTATCTGAGTATTCAGTCAAATAACTAGCTGCAATTTCTGCATCTTTTTTCATGATTTCGTTCTGGTTTGGATTAAGGAAAAGTGAGAAGAGTTGAAGTATCTAAAAACAAACAAGGATAGATGTGAAGGAGGTGCTACATAACGCAGTACAACCAGTAGTTTTTAAAGGCAGATGAGCCCATAGACAACCGAGAGCTGCCTCTTCTGTAGCACATGTAAAAAATCGTGGATAAATTTAGATTGGGTAGGATGACCATAAGACCTACTCATTTTTATCAGATCCTTTCATATCAAATGTATAAGCTCATACAGAGTGCACCGAAATGGCTGGTAGCTACATCAAGACATGAAGAAATAGGGCGGCCACACTTCTCCGTGTCCTCCGCGCCTTTAAGCTATGTGTTTGAAGCTTCATGGTCAGAAAATGGGGCAGGGTAATCTTTTGAGTGTTTGGGTCAACAGCCAAAGATCAGATAAATTCCGATTTTATATAAAGTCTCCAATTTCTTTTTTCTTTTTCCTCTGTTTTTCTCTTTTCTTACAATATTATAAAAAAAACCATGGCGTCACTTCTTAAATCCATCGGTAGTCTGATCACTGGCAGTGAGCCTACAACACCTACTGCAGAGGAACCTCCACAAACAAAACAGGAAGAAAAGGATCACCCTGAGGTGGAGATTGATCAAGTACCACCAACTGACCTGATTGTGAAGGATTGTGCAAGCTGTGAAGAAGAGTGCGAAGAGCATCAACAATACCCTTCCTATCTGGAATTCGATAACGAAAGCCCGTTGCTAGGCAGCATGTCTCCATACGGCCGTCATTTCATGATCAGTACAGCTCAATGCGACTGGCCTTCACGTATTGAAGAAGATTACGGTACATTGGCTGCCAATCTACAAGCGCTTCTCGTCAACAATCCAATGCCATGGCGAACATTTGTTACAAACACCTCGCTTATTGCTACCCATTCAACTACTGTCAATTGTGGGCTTGACGTGATTGTTCTGCCCGAAAACATTGTGATTGGTAATGTCACTCCCGACGATGCCCAACTGTTGTATGACGTATTTGTAAAACTACCATTGCCAACAACTGACACCACTGATATCAACATGTTTAAAAAGTTTGATCTGCAAGAATTGGCTGTATATCCGAACCCATACGAATCGATGATCTTGATCTGTTCGCATAGAAAGAGAGACAAGCGTTGTGGTGTGACAGCACCGATATTAAATCGTGAATTCGATCACGTGTTGAGAGATTTGGACATCCATGATGGTGAAGGCGGCACCTCTGTCTTTATGGTGAGCCATGTGGGAGGTAATGTAGAGAGACATTGGTATTGAAATGAAGAAAAGTGCAATTGTCATACTGATGAAACAATTACAAAATCGATCATTTTAGGGCATAAATTTGCAGGAAACGTGATTTGCTACATAAACAAAGGTAAAAGTGGGATATGGTACGGTCGTGTCAAATCCTGCCATTGCCGCGAAATCATAGAAGAGACAATCGTCAAGGGAAAAGTGATTAAGGAGTTATATCGTGGATCCATGAATCATAGTTTTGGAAATGTGGATCAAAACAAGTGCAATCGGATCAAATGGTGAACCAATTTCAATAAAAGCTGTACTAGTGATATCTCTCCAAAAGCGTTGTTTTAATGTGATCGTATGCACTACCACCAACGCCCAACATTGTGATCTATACAAATATAAATATTGAGGAGCCATGTACCAGAAATGACAAGCGCAACATGCATCAAATGCGACAATGGCACCAGGGGTATGATATTGGCAACTGAGGCTAGTCAGTTGCTCATTTAAGATGTTCATATGAGTGTTATGACGCACATCGCAAACAATGATGAGAGGATCAAGCTTAAGGCCTATGATAGCTTTCTGCTGCCTAGGGCACTCTTACTGTACAGATATTCATGTTGGTGTGATTGGAGGAATGCATGGACCTCTATAACCGCATTTAACTCTTAGACAAGCACCGATGTTGATTGCTTATCTGAGTATTCAACCTTTTTACTTTGTTTTTCAGAATTAACAACTAGGTAATGGTAGTAAAGCAAAGGTTTTCTCTTTTTTTATTATTTTTTAACTCTTTTGGTGTATAGTATAGACGATGAGTGGCTGAAACTAATCAATAGTTTCGTTAAGCAGGGTGAAATCAAAAGACTTATTCAGCCTCCAAGGGGACAACTTGCTCGCCAGCATATTCATAGTTGTAATCAGCCTTGACAAATGGCATAGCCACACCCACTTCTTTAGGGTTTACCATGAACCAGAGACGCAAAAGATGGCGAGTTTGACCCGGTCGATCAGTGTAAGCAGTACGAGCGTGTAAAATGGAATGATTTGCTACAAATTGAACATCACCAACTTGCAGTTTCATGTTTAGTGCTTCACGCTCGCACAAGTCTTGGATATAGCGCATGGCTTCAAACTTCTCTTCTTCCACAGTAACCTCAGGAAACCTGTTGACAGTTTCGAAAAAGTGAGGGCCCCAGAATGTGAATAGACGCTCTTGGAAGTAGGTTAATGGAGATGCAGCCAGATAGCCGGGCTCATTAAGACTATGCTCGCCCTTGCGATCCCATAACCAAGGTTGCTTCATAAGTTCGACGATATCAGGACGCAGTTCTCTTAAACGGTTGTAAACGGTATGCGAGGAAATGACGGAACTCAAACCTCCTTCAGTACCTTCGTTCAAGCATAAAAGAGCAACAATGTCGGTGCCGTCAACATGGAATGGCTGAGCTTTACGGGTAGCGTATATGCGAGTCGTAGGATCATCTTCCTTGTATACAGCCTTGGTAGTAGAGCCCTCTGTCAAATCCTTGACGTGTCCCAACACATGGCCTTTGCCGTTTTGTGGTTTGCGAGCACCAATGTACGAACCAATACCCATAAAAAAGACAGCTTGCTCTTTACGCTCATAGTTGTTGATGGGGAATCCACGAAACAAACCAAAACCTAAGCCATGGAAAAGCTCTTCACGCTCCTTGAGAATGACCTTATGAAAGTGCTTTAGAGGAAAGGTTTCTGGCTTGATTTCACCAAGAGGGAGATCAAGAGAGACAAAGTGCTTGATGGCTTGATCCACATCTGCGATATCCTCGGGTGTGAAATAGTAAATCCATTTTTCAGGTTGTGATTCGAGTTCCTTGCCATCCCAAACAGAAGGACCAGTAATGCGATCTGGGTATACAGCTTGAGCAGTGTGGTTATCGCCATCCAGAGAGAAGCCACGCCAATTGTTGGATGCGTTTTCAGTGACAGCAGCGGGTTGAATTGTAGCAGCGGCAGACATTGTATGTAAAATGATTGAATTAAGCAAACCAAGAAGCTAGTAAAAGAAAGATTTATATACGCAATCAACAATTCACCCACTTTATGACGAGTACAGAAAGCTTATTGCGTGATAAACATGAAATTGCAACATTTCCAACAATGATACTGCCTTGATAGCAGATTGCGCCATTCAGATTTCGAATTTGATCAGCACAAACGAAACTAATTTCACAGCGGCTGTTCAATACCCCATCTTTTTGACAAATTCTGCATAAATCAGAATTGAAGCCTGAGAACATGCTGTTGTGTTTACAAGATTGAGCCCTGTAAACATTTACATAAACAGCAAAAACACATCTATCGCTAATTATTTGTATGTTTGTATATTTGTATGTATGGTGGATTTTCTCAATGGCTGTGTGTAGGGACATCTAGTCCACATATATCATCAGTTGTGCCTAGAAAGTTGATTTAAGCAGTTGGTGCATAGATCCCGAACCATTAGGCCAAGTGCAACTTAGAGAAGAAAGGTTCCGAGTAAATAAATTAGCTGCTAAAGAAAAAGTCTTCAAGCAGCAGTAGTTTAGGGTTTTGATGTTTTATTTGCATACTTTTACTAGATGGCGACTTTCTGTTATGCTAACAACAGAATTACTTGATGGATCGTGGTGCCTTAATTAAGAGCCGCAGAATTTGAATGGCAGATGAGATGGGATCATCATACCATATTCTATACAAACTCTCCTTAATTCTTACGCTGGTAGTAGGGTCCCTATGGAATTACAACCACTTGTAGTACAAACATGTTCTTGGTGTTTGGAATAGTAAGGCAGTGAGAAAAAAAATCACACACTGGTATTTGTTGTTGTCTCTCAAAAGCCATGCATTTCACTGATACAGCGATAAAGAGAATT
Source organism: Mucor ambiguus (assembly GCA_000950595.1). Taxonomy (NCBI): domain Eukaryota; kingdom Fungi; phylum Mucoromycota; class Mucoromycetes; order Mucorales; family Mucoraceae; genus Mucor; species Mucor ambiguus. The sequence goes on from DF836452.1 coordinate 46,109, forward strand.
CTTTATCATAACAAATAATCCAACCTGACCATGCATTGTTGTTGTTTATAGCACACAATCATTGTTCTCTCTTGAGATTTGCTCTTTTCTTTCAATCTGACCTCGGTCCAACAAAAAGAGAGGGTGTGTAACTTGCCAGTGTAACGACATGGCCCGTTAGAATTATTCTGTCAGTTTGAGTTCATTGGAAAGTGGCATCCTCGAGCTCCAGCTCTATCACACGTGTACCATGTATATTTCAAGCAGATATCGATCAAGTGGTTTTTTTTGCCTTTCATTCATATGAGAGAAAGCCCAAAGAATGTTCAATAGTAGTCGATTGAAAAATGTAACCTCAAATTCAACAGTTTTGTATATATTGCATGCAATTCGGTAGATTTCCCTCTAAGCAAGAATATAAAAGGAAACCAAGTTCTGGGCCAATCTTTCCTTTCTTTTGTGTGCGAATCCCCTGCTACACTATTTGCTCCTTGAGCTCTTTTGCTAGAGAGAGGATCGGGTACTAGGTAAGGGGAAAAAAGGTCTTTCAATCAGACACTTTCAAAGCACATGTCCCTTTCAAACTTTGTGTCTACATTATGTCTTTTACAGTATTTGTATCCCAATGAGATACTACACCAAGAAACATGTTCTTTTTGTATATAAAAAGTTGATCCCTTTTTCCCTTTTCCCTTTCTCTTCTCTTCATTCTTTCGCTTTACCAACATCAATTCAATTTGCGCGTTCAGGCAAACACTCATTCATTCACTCATTCATCCTGTAAAATCATGACCGAACATATCCAAACTGAACAATCGAATATGCCCACATTTGTAAAGCAGCTCTTACTACTCGTATTACCATCAAAGCAGCAGCAGGAACAAGTTGACAACAAGAATCAAGGCAATAGTCCATTTGAGAAGATGTACTTTTCATTTCCCGCGCTCGAAGAAGATAGCATAGATAGTAGCAATACTTGTGGACAACAGCAAGATCAGCGCCACAAAAGTAAATCTTCAACTACAACCAACAGCAGCATCGTATGCTAATCTTTCATGCTGTTTTTCTCGCTTTTTTTCTTCACTGTATATCCCTTTCGAACCCCACCTCCTGTACATTAACCAACAACATCCCATCATATTAATAGTAGTAGCATTTCATCCACAATATAATAGTAATAATAAATAACATTTTTTAATGTAACCTGTTGATTTGTAAGTCCAAGCGAAGATGAGCGGCATTTACAAATGCTATTTTCTCGAGTATTTGCGTTTTTGCTCTTTTTTCCTACTTTGCTTATCACAAATGACTAAACAAATTGTTCTTATCACTGGTTGCTCCAAAGGTGGCATAGGTAAAATGGCAAGCAGCATCATATGCTGGTTAAATCTAAAAATAGTGCGTGCAAACCAGGTTATGCCCTTTCTCAAAAGTTTGCTCAGGAAGGGCATCATGTCATTGCAACCACTCGCAATGTGGATGCATTGGAGGGATTGGAAGGTGCGTTCTCGATTTTCAAAAACCGAGAAAAGCCTTTACTCATAAGAATCATTATAGCATTTGGATGTGAAAAGGAAGCTTTGGACATCAACGATCAGAATTCGATCAATACAGTTGTTCAGGTATAACATGAGTTCTCACATTTTAAAAAAGAAAATGATGACTCACGTCTTGTGCACACATCAGAAAGTTATTGATAGAGTAGGCCGTATTGGTAAATGTATACAATAGAGTGTGATGATGTTCCTGTTACTCAACACAATGCGTAGACGTGTTGATCAATAATGCAGGTGCACCGTAAGTTGTTTCTGATAGCGTTTGTTTATCCATCTCATTGTGTACAGTGCTGTAGGTGCGTTGATGGACATTGACTTGCAAGTAGCGCATCAATGTGTGAATACCAATGTGTTTGGTACGCTTGCCATGTCAAAGGCTGTTGCTATTCATATGGCAAAGCAGGGATCTGGCAAGATTGTTAACATTGGCTCTGTTGTCGGCTATGTAAGCACACCTTGGGCTGGTATCTATGCTCTCTCCAAAGCTGCTGTTCACTCCATGTCGGATACCTTGCGACTCGAGTTGAAGCCATTTGGTATTCAAGTTGTTGTTGTTGCTCCTGGTGCCATTAAATCAAACTTCGGTAATGCTGGTGCTAAAATTGTGAATGTTCCTGAAGGTATGGTGATGATGATGGTATATTTGCTCGCATGATGCTCATAAAGATGTGCCGTTTAGATTCTCTCTATGCCTCTGTAGCCAAGTTTATTATTGCTCGCGCCAACATGTCTCAAGGTATAACCCATTACGACGAATATAATAATGCACACTAACATGAAATTAGGCGCGGGTAATACCCCCAACGATGTATTCGCTAGACATGTCGTTAAGAAGATTACTCAGCCTGTATCCCCCAAGTACATTACATACGGTGCTACTTCTTGGGTATTTCTCTTATTCTACTACCTCCCATTCTTTATTAAAGACTTGATCTTTTACAGAAAGTTTGGCTTGAATCAATTAAAGCCAAAGAAAGACTAATAAAAGGGTTTCATTGCATTGCACTACAGTGGATTTGGACGTATTGTAAATACATGATCTTTTACAGAGTTGCTCTTATGAATTCAATTAATAGCAATAGTACCACGAACGATACTCCTAGCGCTGGTGGTGCCGCTACCAGCTCACAACTAAAAAAAAAAAAAAATAGATTTATGCACATATACGCTATTGATTATTTTGGGCGTTCGCTTCAATATCATTCGTTCAAATTGCCTCACTACATTAATATAGCTCTCCTTGATATGTGCACATATCATAGACCTGCCATCATCAGCTTACTTTCATTTCTTATGGAATAGATCTACTTGTTACAACTTACATGTCATGTAAGATGGTATTACGTAGTGATTCATGCTGAAATAATGGCACACAGATATTCATCACTACATTGTGGAGCATACATATTGGGGCATATGTTCTCTGCTTTAAGCCCCTTTTCGTAATCCCCTTATCTCTGATGTAAGTCTAGTTGCATTTCTTCTATGTTGCTATAGCAACGCACTCCGTTTCTATTTCTGGTTGCCGTAGTGAGCATCTAAGTTGTGTGTGCCTGAGTTAAAACTGGGGATTCATTGCTTCCAGCGCCTACAGCATTCATCATGTCAGGATAGACACAAGCATTCAGTATTCTTGGTAGAAAAAAGAATTTTTATTATTTACACAGGTTTTTAACGCGGATTTGGCTGCACCGCAAGAATTATGATCCCTCTTACCGAGAAAGGTTGAAAAAAGAGAAGAATAAGCCATGTTCTATACAATATTTACAGTAAAGTAACTCCTTATTCCTCTGTAAGAGACATATAAATATACAAATGATGGATGAGAGTATGGTCTTAGGCAGCAATTGTGCTGATAGCAGTAGGCTTAATGGACAATTCTTCCTTCTTGGCCTTCAATTCTTGGAGAGCACGGTAGTTTCTTTCCATGGCTTGCTTGATGAATTCACCAGCAGTAATTGGATCAGGGTAACGGGTGCGTCCTTGAATGATAGCAGACTTGTTTGCTTGGTTAAAGTAGGCAATGGAATAACGGGGGCCTTGGTATTCACCAACAACAGGCGCACGAACACGATGGAAGTTACTCTTCAATTGATCATCAGACCAACGCATAATCATATCACCAATGTTGCAAACAATGTCGCCTTCTTGTGGGTTAACAGGTGTCCATGAATCTCCATGTCCAAACTCAGTAGATGCTTCACGACCAGGGCATACCTCAAGGCCATTTTCGCCAGGACGTTGGAATAACAAGGTCAATGTATCAAAGTCGGTGTGAGCACCAGCACGCCAGTATTCAGGAGGGAAGGTTTGACCGGTAATGTCATGATAATGAAGGCAGCGTAATGTGTTTAGACAATCTTGCTTTTTGATGTCATGACATTTAGTAAAGAAATCTTCTTCAAAACCAAGACCAAGGGCCAAACAGGTGAGTAACTTGGTAGAGACCTCGTTACATTGGAGCATGAACTTTTCGCCAGTAGGACGGAAAGTGGGAGAGTCTTCAAGAGAAGGCCAGATATCCTCCATGTTATGAAAACCAAGTTGCATAGACTCTTTGAGATCAGCAACGCCAGTGGAAGGTCTGATTTGAGCCAACTTTTCCCAACCAGCATTTCTGCTTACATCAATAGGATACTTTGCCTTGACGCTATCATCCAGAGCGAAGAAATCATGGCTGGCTTGGAACATGCTACGGATATTCTCGATATCAATCCCATGGTTTACAACTAGATCATTCAGAAGAATAAACACAGCTGCCACAACATAAATAAACGCTCTTCACTTACCATAAAAGAAACCTTGAGTAGTGGCAGCATCCATTAGTGTCTTGATGATTTCATCACGGCGATTATCAAAGTCGGACAAGTCAACACATGTGAACTCTCTTTGAGAGCTTGGAACAGCAACAGATGCAGCAGCAGCAGAAGTAATAGTAGAATTAGACATTTTCTTGATTTTTGTCAAAAAAAGAAGAATTGCATCGATTAGCTTGGATTTATATATCATATTTCCAGTATGAGAAATTATAATAATTCACACAATGCACGATAATTAGAATACAAAACATCATATGCGTAATTAAGATAACAGGTGGGTTTATCGATAAAGATTACACATAATGGATGATAGACAACAATAGCCGAGGGTTGTGACACCAAGAGATAATGATAAGTAGCCTGTTATCATTTTTAAAGAGGCACAACGAGAAAAATATACATTCTATCTTCTGATTTGAATTCAGGACGTTGGCCAATATAGATAAGTTAGTATCTATATTGAAAGACACATGAGCATGGTCTATGTTTGTAGCACTATGCTTAGAAAGAGCGGCAGCAATGTTACATTTTCTCAAGCTATAATTCTTACATTCAACTGGATAGTTGAGGCGGGTGGTAGCTAATTGGGCATCGTCAATCCGAAACAGAGCGTACAATAACTTGTGTAAACGTAAAGTGTTTATTATGTACAGCGTGTTTTTTAGACATGGCAGTAGCTGTTAGCCATGTTTAAAAAAGAATGAATTTCTTATATACAGCGTGATTTTACATGGAGTGGCTGTTGACCATATATACAGTTGTTTAGCTCTTTAGAGCTCATCGTGATCCTTCTCAGGCACTGTCTTGCACTTGAAACGAGCATTTCTATCGCTAATATACTGTTCAAGACCATCTTTTGCCATAGCAGCATAGTACTCATCATCTCTGAATACTTCAAATGCACACCAGAACGCATGATCGCATTCGTCCTTCAAAACACCACCCTCGAGGATAGGCACTTTGGGATTGGGGAGGTTGGCACCGATCTTAGCGGAGGCAACAACATCATGCCTGGACATGACCGCTTTAGTATGGTTCTCTTTACACGCTTTGCTGTCTGCTCTACTTACATACTAATCATCAATTGTTCTCTTCCACTCTTATTGATATCCGGGATGGAGGTGCCCCATACAACACGAGAAACACCGCGATAGATACTCTGAGAAGCGCACATGGGACACTATGAAGGACACTTTTAATGAGCATATGATGTATGCTGTCCATGCACCATTACTTACGGGTTCACCAGTAGTATACAAAGTTTGTTGAGACCAATCCAAACCAGGATTGAACATGTCATCATTGGTAGGAGAAGGGTACAGCTCGGTACAGCTAATGAAAAGCTGTTAGCATGCGCATATCAGCTGTAAAATCATGCGCAACTTACTTCCAAAAGGCAGCAGTTTCTCCATGAAGCAGCTTGTTCTTTTTGTTTGAATTGGCACCGTAACAAGAAATATCGTTTTTGGTGTGGTCTACGATCAAGGCACCAAAAGGAAATCCAGGATTGTGAATCAATGCATAATCCAAAGCGATCTTCATGTAGCATTCATCGATTGCCTTTGGGTCATTCAGCTCTTGACATGAGTTGGCACTTGCGCCAGAAGCAGCGACACCTAGCGCAAGAATAATGGATTGTTTCAAGGAAAACTTCATTTGTAATTAGAGAAAGAAGAAAAGGGAAAAGAGGAATACCTGTACGCCAAATATGTGTATATGGTGCTATTCTATTCTCAGCATTGGGGACCAGTATATTTGCAGTTATCTTTCGTGTAACTAGATTAACCCGTTATCATCAGATTACTATTGTTTATCATTGTAATATGCCTACTATGGGAGCTTGAGTTCACTGTCAATTGATGTAGCGGGGAGGAGTAGTTAATAACAACTCAATGATTAGAGAGATGCCAATCTCAATGTCAACTCACAGCAATTGCTATACTTTATGGAGACCAAGACAGACGAGACTAAATAATATCAGATCCTTGTTTTGTTTTCCTACTACTCTAACTTCACAATTGACTCCTGAAGGATGCCACATGCCTGTACCAACTAGAGAAATACGTCTGCGAGCATACAGCATACTAGCAATGCCTCTTACTACTTAAAAATGTGCAAAACACAGCGAAATTTGGATGCATTGATCCGTGTTTTCTCGGGTTAGAAGCCGAACCAGGCCGCCAGAATAGCATTAAACAGTTGCTCCCATCTAGCGGATACTTTCTGCCACCTTCGCTCAACTTTTTAGGGACAAAAAAAAACATCATCAAAAAACCATCAGAAAGCATGAGGTACCCCTCATACTTTTTATCGAAAATTAAACGATCGTGTTTTTGAAGGCGAAAATGAAGACTTCTACTAAGGTATATATTGAATCAAAAGATTTCTCTTGATCCAAAGCAGCCCCCTGAAACTTTGTTTGTGAGACCTTTATATGTAAATTTTTGACATTTTGGCCAAAAACCACATTTAGAGTTTTTCGGAATAGCTCAATGAATTGATTTAAAACATTTTTTTCTGTTTGTACCATTGGATGTGCCTTAAAAAGTACTCCAAAGAAGCTTAAGAGAGCTTCGGGTTCTCATCACACTTTATATAGTCAGATCCTGTAAAATAGATCAAACAGGTCGATTTTTTTTAAAAATAACGAATCGAAAATGAAAATGCGCACCGGAATTTAAAAAAAGTTTGGCTGCAAAATACAGCTTCATGAGGGCAATTGATGCTTTTATACTTTATGTTGGTTATAGTCGACACACCATTTTTACTTGATAATTATTAAATACTTGAGATTCTTTTGTAGGCGAGTCGAGCTCCATTTTCATTTAAAGTTCTTTGAATGTCACTATGAAGAAATAACAAGACTGGGAATTTGACAGTAGGATAATAGGAAGATGAAAGAGGATATACATCATAATTTAAAAAAAGGAACCAAAGCCAACTAGATATTTTTTATGAATCAAGTTTCGACTCGGCTTCCAAGAAAGTAAAGGGGCTTGAAATACGATGAGGAACAACGAGATGGCCAGCAAATTGGGAAGATGTACGAACATGTATTTGCTTAGGAGTGTATTACTCTAGAGAGCTCGTGCTAAAAATGAGCAACGCCTTTACCAACAGTGGTAGCAAACTAGGACGAGAACAATCGACGAGAGCATGTTTTGACAATTTCTTCTTTTTTTGACAGCAGACTGAATGTGGAGTTGATGATGATGTGTTTACCAATTTGTAATGACTGAGCACAGGGAATGCTGGGACTGACGGTAGATGTAATGTAGTATTTGCACAAAAAATGGCAGCGTAAATAATGATGGAAAGACAGATAAAATGTGGTATCGACATTATTCTGTCTGGATTGTCTTTCATACACCTAATAATTATTCAAACATATTAAAATAAAGACACATCGTTATCTCGCACATCGTGTGAATGAATCCACTCTTGATCACAGCGTATTTAATCACACTCATTCATGATGGCCGTCATGAGTGATGCTGTCTTTATCCATATAAAATCAAAGTAATAACAAACATATTTAAATATGAAAACTATGCCCTGATGCCATAGTTGCACAGTATTCTAGATAAAGGTATCTACACTTCAATAACAAACATCACACCTTAAACTGTCAAAATTACATTAAAATCGTGTTATGATGATAGCTCATCCAAAAAACCCATCAAAGTTATTCAAATTGACCCTTTTGGTCAGTGCTCTTGCATTGATTATTACTTGAGTCAAACATTGACGCCTTTTTACTTTTCTACTTCACTTATACGCTAAACTATTAAGAGATCCTTCTTAGTTTTTTTATTATTATTCACTGTAAGAAGCGTAACATACCAATGATAATGCAATTTATGTTGTTCCGGCTGGCGATGTTGCTTTATTTTGCTCTTGTTTTTCATTTTACGGTGATACGCACTTTATGCACTTTTGAAAGACTTGTATTGTTCAAAGCGGCCCAGTACCTTCCACTGTTGAAATTGAGCTTTCCATGGTATGTGTCCGTTTTTGTCAGCTTGTTGCTCAGCAAATTCGAAATAGGACAATGGATCCTCTAGGTGTCGTATTTGTGCTATTACATCGACATAGGCAATGCCATTATTCAAAATGCTCACAGCCGTTTCAATATGCACGCCAACAGGTTGATCTTGATCTTCAAGGGCTGCCTTTGCCTTATAGCGTTGTGATTTTGATTGGGCACACCCACTTTTCAATGCTTGGATAGAGCATTCGTCGTCAGTGATACGCTTACCAAGTATATTTATCATTTTGTCTAAAGAATTCTTTAGTAAGTTGGTCTGGTCAACCCAATTGTTGCTCTGGGCTCCGGTATGGTCCCTCGTTGAAGGTTATGGCTCCTCTCTCATTAGTCGTTAAAGCGCCAAGCAGATGTAGACATTTTGTAACGGTGTCCGTTGCTTGTGGTTTTGTTATGGCCAAGGTTGCGCTTTGAGCAAAAAGGTGTAGTTAACAAGGAGCAGCGTAACAAAAAGTAAAAAATAAAATAAAAAAAAGATAATGTATCCTTTCTAGGATATATTGAATAGTTAGATTTTCAAGACAAAGAATACTGTAGTTGATTATATGATTGTATAATCTGTAGATGCTCTAATTCAACAGGCATTGTCGCAATGTGCTTGAACTTTTGAATTTGCGGGAAATGAGTTGTGCGTGGCAAGCCCAATATCCAGCACGGCCTGACACAATCCTCAGCTTTATAAATGCTAATCGACGGCATCCCATGAGTAGTTTTATTGTTGTGCAATGATAATAGCATTAATAGAATGGGGAAGGGAGAAGAATTGAGGTATAAAATAAACAGTGAGAGCTTGTATCAAACAAGGGGGTAATGCAAATTAAGAATTAATAAGTGTACGAAAAGTAGGTGAGCATCAGATTTATGCATTTGGGCAAGCAACACAGTCGCAATCATCATCGTCGTTGATAACTTGACTCCTGAGATCTCGCTCCATCTCTGCGACATAGTCACCTACTTTGCCTTGGAAGGGTTGCAGCTTGAGTTCTTCTTGAACAATAGTCATGCATGTGGTCAGGTTTTTGTGGATGCGAGGAATAAATGCTAAAATCTCGGCAGGCATTATGCTTTGTAGTTTGGAGATGGTCAACAGATACTGCCAAGCATTGATCAGGATACGAATGTCAAAATAGCAATCTGCGTCTCTGGAACGTAGGAACTTGACGAGTCGAATTGTGTTGAAGGCCGAGTGTAAAGCGAGAGTAATTGTTGCAGTGTCAACGGATGTTTCAGTAGGGCCAAGCATGGAATTGATGGCAATTAGATATTCTTGATCTGTTCCTTCAAAGTCAATGGCTTTACGTAAATCCATTAATTTAGCAACGCGGCGCACCCATTTCTGATCTGTAGTGTCCACAGTAGGCCCTCCTCGCCACACTTCGTTTAAAAGACGCCAATCCGTACCAGGAGCAGGTATCCTTTTAGGCAAGTAGCATTGACACAGTACAATCCATTCCTCATACAGCGCCAATGTAGTCAATACAGGAATAGCGCTATGGGAGCACTCACGTTCCAACGTTGTGTAATACTCTTTGCATGGGACACTCGAATCATACAAAGGGAGCGACAATCTGAATTCAGGCGGAAGCACCTTGTAATACCAGTGACGAGTGGCCATTTCAACTTGATGCCCAATGAGGCACACTAGATGTTGTAAATCGCACGATTGAGCAGCATGACTTGCTTCATGCTCTGCTCTCTGGAGACGCAGAATGTAGCCATTCATTTCAGCAAACCACTTTTCCTGCACCGAATCGTCTTCAGCAATTTCCCATTTACCTTCACCCATATGTAGCAATGTACAAAAGGGTAAGTCTTGTTTGTTTAAAAGAAGGCTGTCCTTGGCAGTAGGCGTCATGGCAGGATTGCCAGCACGTGAAATTTGTTGAAATGTTTGCGCCCGATGGAGATGGTTACGGAGACGACTGAAATGGACAGCTTCACCTTTCCTCAGCAGCAGTGAGGACTCATCGTTACCGTTGGATTTCTGCTTCAAGATGGCGTCATAGTGTGGTGCCAGTACCAGAGTAATGCGCTCAGCCATGTCAGCATAGAGCATTGCTTCGTCTGTGTGTGAAACGGTGAGTTTATAAATAGTCATGAATGTGTAACTGGTTAGCGTCTCTAGATCAAATTGATCAAAAAGATCTGATAAGAGATCACGAGCGCGCTCAAAGTAAAATTTGCCGTACTCTACAAGCGAAATTGATGGTAGACAATCTGCCACATGTTTACAGCGCAGAGTACAAATAGCGGCACAGAGTGCCATAGCAGCTGGTGAGTTTTCGATGGCGTTCTCATCCACATAGAGTCGTATAAACGTGCGAACGTGGATGGCGAGTTGCTGAAGATGTTGGCAACGAAGGTAAGCACGGATCAGCTTCATAGTGGTGGTCTGGATTGAATCAGGCGATTGCGCCACGACCATGGTGCTGACACTGGAGAAGTCTGGAGTGACAAAGATGCGAACAGATCTTGCTACGTTTTTACAGTGTGTTTTGCCGTATTTCTTTCGGATTAATGTATTGAGAATGCCGATAAGCGAGTTTTGTTTCACTGCCAATGAGATGTTTGCAGGTACATGTGGCATGAGTTCAATGGAGCCCATCATCTGATAAAGATTGTTGAGCAAATCAGTGTAAGACTTCACTTTTGTATTGATGCACATGTTGCCCTTTTGAAAAGTAAGTGTCCAAGGTGATGCTTTGGCTTGGTTTTTGTCTTGACCTGTCGACAGGTAAGCATGAGTATCGCTGCCGGACGATGCGATGCATTTCATGCGCTTGCTGGACTTTGGTGATATCAGCTTGTCAATGTCACTTATTTCAACATTTGAAGGGATAGAAGCTACACAGGCGACAGAGCTGTCTTCATAACTGGACACACTCTTATCGCTATCATCCATCAAAGATGGAATGCTGTTGACTGGAGAAGCTGCAAAATCGAGGGTTCTGTTGTTACTGCTCATATCTTTGATCAATGTTTCCATGTCCTTTATCTGATTATTCAATGTTTCCACTTGTGACACCAAGGCTGCTCTTCTTGCTAGTTCAATGTACTCTTCGTCTCGAGGAGAGCGAGTGGATGTATAGACACAACACAGATTGAACTTGTGGCATCTAATAATTTTTTTTGTCAGACCAGCTGTCAAACATGTACATGCCCCTTTCTTACCTTTCACAGGGATTCTCTCCATTGCATTTTCTCTTTTGGTCTCGGCATTCTAAAGGAGGAGATACATTGCTTAGTCATTGTCTGCATATACAGTGGAAAGAGCCTACCTTCACAAGGCACCTTCTTGCTACCCCTCAGCGATTTTTCTTGCAGCATATTACTAATATAAAAGAGAGATATGAAAAAAGAAGAAACCTAATTTGAAACAAATCTTGTAATTTGAATAGTAAATTGAATGGCTTGGGATGGCGATTGTCCGCTGAGTTTCTATATAATATGACTCAAAAAAAGAGTGGAAAAACTTGTTTTTACGTAGCAGATGAACGGGGGCATGGATTTATAAAGAGACACTTCATTTTGTTCCATACTCTTTCTCAAATTTTATCAAAGCAATGGCCAAAGAAACTGTATACGTCGACCCCACAACTGGAGAGCAAATTCCAATGAAAGATGGTAAGCCCTGTCGAGTCTGTGTCGATTTCAAAACGTGGTCAAAGATTGGCACTGGTAAGAAGCCAGCAGCAGCAGCAGCAACAGCAACAGCAACAACCGATAAATCAAACGAGCCATCCACCGCCACAGCAACTCAGTCAGGTACAGCACCTTCAGATACCATGGCAACCAAAACAGGGATCAAATTTGACGAGGAATGGAAGCGCAATAATTGCCCAGCAGATGTAAAGACATTGGGAAGACACACTTGGACATTGCTCCACACCATGGCAGCCTACTATCCTGAAAAGCCAGAAAAGAAGCAACAGGAGAGCATGAAGACATTCTTTGAGTCATTTTCTGAGCACTATCCCTGTTGGTTCTGCAAGGTAATAGGTAGAATGTGATTTACTATGTGTCATGTACTGATCATGCATTTCAAGTAGAATGATTTTAAGAAGGACATGGCAGAGAACCCAATTGATGTCACAAGCAGAGAGACGCTGAGTGAATGGCTTTGTAGACGCCATAATAAGGTGAACGAGAAGTTGGGCAAGAAGCAGTTTGATTGCAGCAAGGTGTTTGAACGATGGATGACAGGCCCAGCCAATGGCAAATGCGACGAGTAGCGACTCTGCACCAAAACGTGTCCGGTGTTACACATAGAATTGATATAAATATGAGGCAATAAATTCCCACATTGTATCCTGCATCTTTCTCCTCCTCCTTTTATTCTGTGATTACAAAAAAATGTCTATAAAGATGAACACTCTAGATAGCATGGCACCTGAAGTCATCTATAACATATTTTCCTACTTATCGTATCCCGAAGTATACCACATTCGCACTGTATGTCGCAAATTTCAAGTCATGGGTGAGTTCCACATCTACCAGCAAATCAAGTCGATGCGACAGACCATCGCCATCAAATTGGATGGTTGCAAGAACAAATCCTTGGAATTGGTGGCAAGCCATTATGATCCTAGAAACCGCATCATTGAATTCAGACCTGCCGACGGCTCCTCTGTCATGTCTCTGGCCAACACTTCCTCTCATCAATGGAGCGCTTATCACCGTTTGATGAAAATCCACTTTTCTGGCTGGTTTCTGAATCGCTCCCAAAAGTTGCCTTATGAGCAATTAAGCCCACAAGACCAAGCTATGGTCATGTACCACTACCAATACAATTCCTCCATTGAAAAGACATACGAATTGCCCTCCTGGAATCAAACGCCAGAGACAAGAGGCGATCGACAACGCTATGTAGGTGACAAGGGATTGATTTTGTCTTTATCTTATCAGCAGCAGTCCAAACAATCAATGGAAAACCGTGCTCGTGCTCAACCTACATTAACAAGCCTGCCTACCTCCTATTATAGCTATCGCTCTGTTACCTCTTCGGCTCCAATGCCCATGGCACCCAAGATGGAGATCCAATGGATCCGTGTTACTCTGGATTGGGTACTTGGTGGTCTCAAGTCAAATATACCGCCTACACAAATATACGAGGATAGCTTTGCTAATCTAAATCAGATGTTAGCAAAGGAAGGGTGCTTCAAATACGACCCTTTGTCAGAACCTGTGCTGGACTACATTGTTCAACAGCAAGATCAAGATGGTAGACTACCAGCGAGTCTTGTCAAATATGTGCATTCTCACACTCACGAATGTCATACCCGTCTATCACGTTTACAGCACATGTTGGAAGGCGCAGGCGTGGATCCTCAAGTTCTTTGGAAGTATACATTTGCTAAATCATTTGTTGTAAGTAGTGGTAGTTTGCTTTGCGAAGAGGATGTTGTCCGCCGTATTCAAGACTCTGAGGATGAATGGCGCCGAAAGAAGCTCAGTTTATCTCGCAAACTATACAACCATCATCAAGGAAATGCCAACAATGGCATTCTCATCTAATTATCATTACATTTCACCACGCATACAATTGCAATTACATTCTCATCTTTCATTATTTTTTACTCAAATGCATTATCCACTCTAATCATGACACTTCCCGTTAGTAATTTCATCTTTGTTTCCTGACCCCTGCCTCTACTACCCTCTAATAAAAATTTCCCTTTTGTTATACAGCACTTTTTAGCTATTTGATCAACGATCCCTAATCAGATCCTTGAATTGCGTTATTGCAGTCTATAACTCCGTTGAATTCCAAGTCCTTCTTATCTGATCTTTATAGATCATCTAAAAAAAATAGCCCAAAGTCTTAATAGTTGTATAATCTACATTCTACATTCTAGAGTTCAGCTCAGTTCTATTCAAAGTATTTATTTAGAGTTTATACAGGGTTATTTCTTGTCATCTGACAACTGCATCAAAACAAAGGGGGTGGTGAATCGTATCAAGCGCGGAGCCTCCCATTTCTACATCTTGATATAGCTTGATATTTCTTGGTTGAGCTATTTTCTACTATCAGTCTATTGCCAATTTTAATGAAATACAAATGATAATCCTTTTAATGATGTTTATTACAAAAATGTCTATTCCGTCCATACATGGTAGTGCGAAATGACCATCTCGTTCTTGTCATGTTACACTGCTCCAAAACGGACGGGATGCTGGGATGGTCCACAAGTCTAGGCAGTCTAAAAATATTCCAAGTGCATTACACCTTATTTATATTGTGGGAAATTTTACTTTGTGTCGGCAACCTGCTCCTTCTAAGTTGACCATGGCTACTCAACCAAACAAAAGATGGATTAACTTTTATACTGTCGTAATTTAAGCTGCGAGGTAAAAAAAAAATAATCTTTATCAGATCTTTAATCTACCAATTCATTGTCATAAACGGCTCATTGAATTAGCGAAAAACAATATTTGGGGAGCCAGTGTGCAATATGTGGCAGCTTGGTGTAATGTCAGATTTTGGAAGTGCGTCCTACTGACCCAAACTAAGCCAAATGTTGCATCCTCTATCTTCAAGGCGCCAAGCATGCTGTACGAGTCATGATCTTACTCAAGACAATGAGTAGCATGCTTGACACTAAGTAAATCTATCAAAGTTCTTTGAAGTGTCTGGCTGACCGTGATCATAGTGTTACTGCCAAAACACTTTACTCAGATCATTTAAGCTCTTATATTCGCTAAATGAGACTTGTAGATTTGACTATTAGATTTTTATAATGGATTAAATTAGCTGGTCTATTCATTTCGGATCTACCTAAAAGCTTATGGTGTCTATTTCGCCGTCTCAGGGCTTAAAACAGATTTTTACAGCTTAAAAAAAAGTTACGAGTTGTAAAGTAATGTATACAGCTTATTTTCGAGGATTGTCTAGGCCGTTATGATTAAATAGCGTTTTTGATCCCGTAACTTGTTATTCTTACATTGCGCTATTATTATAGAAGATCGCAACTGTCCTTAAACCTTCATTTTGACAGCCCAAATTGGAAACCAGAATTATAGGCCTTTGCATTGCGTTCGCTTCATATGCGCAATAGTGGTTGTATTAAAGC
>DF836452.1:66534-84281 GCA_000950595.1 Mucor ambiguus
GTGAAAGTTTTCAGGATATTTATTATGTTATGATGAGCTTTATCCTTTGCAAGATGAAGTATCACTGAAGAGAAGTAGTAGTTTAGTAAGAGTTTACTGGAATTACTGGCAAACAGTCTAATTATTTACAGAGAATATTCAAATATCAATTAATTCTTTCGGTTCGCTCAAAAATGCAATACTGGCCCTGATATAGTGCATGGTAAATACTACAACCAATATGTATCTATGCAGCTTTGGCATTAATTTGTGTTAAAGCATGCTTATTCATATCAGAGTTACCTTACATCTACATGCTAAAAGTATCTTGCTTCATTTGACATGCTGATCTTCTTTGTAAAATTTTATTTTCTCCCATATATAAAGTATGTGAGCAAGCATTCAGAGACTTATATTCTGTAGCTAATTTGAAAAAGTAGAAAGCAAAGCTAAAATTCTAAAAAGCGTATCATCATTAGTTCGAATAATCTCGTACAGCAGTAGAGATTTCATTATCTATCTTCATCTATTGTATTATTAAAGCCCAAAGCCAACAATAATATACATGGACAATAATCTCATATCCTAAATCTGCGAATAAGGTACTATTTGCAGCTGATTGCAACGACCTGAATCATGCAGATCATGCAGAGATGTCAGGTGTAAGCCGTCACCTTCAAACCGTCACTGGAAATTTGATCTCGGGAAAGCCACTGTCATTTGAAAGGATTGAAATGAAAAAAAAAAAACTTTCGCCTTCTTTATTTCTTAGCATAAACATAACCTATACACCATGGCAGCAAAGATTAGGCAAAAGAAGCTGGATGCAATTGCAGCTGCAGCTATGCCTGTTGGTCAGAAAGTAGTTGCTCAATTCAAGACAGCAGAAGGAGAAACCACTGGTCCTCCACTCAATTTACCCGGAGATGCCACACCTGAGCAACTTGAGTTATTATTAAATCAACTCTTAAATCAAGTAGGTCTCCATAGTGCTATAATCTGTTAGATCAAATATACTAACAACTTGTTCAGGGTGAAGATCCCCTTCCTTATTCATTCCATGTCAATGAGGATGAAATCATCAAGGATCTTTGGACAGATCGTAAAGACAAATCGACTGAAGATACACTCACCATTGTATATCAACCTCAAGCTATTTTCAGAGTGCGAGCAGTTTCTCGTTGTACATCTACACTATCTGGACACACTGAAGCCATTTTATCTTGTTCCTTCAGCCCTGATGGTTCACAATTAGCTACTGGATCTGGTGATTGCACAGTGCGTATTTGGGATTTGAATACGGAAACACCTCGACACACGCTCAAGGGTCATGCT
Source organism: Mucor ambiguus (assembly GCA_000950595.1). Lineage (NCBI taxonomy): Eukaryota > Fungi > Mucoromycota > Mucoromycetes > Mucorales > Mucoraceae > Mucor > Mucor ambiguus. Next base: position 67,849 of record DF836452.1, read on the forward strand.
GGTTGGGTTTTATCAATTGCATGGTCTCCAGATGGCGCCATCTTAGCCTCAGGTAGTATGGATAACACAGTGCGTTTATGGGATCCCAAGACTGGCAAGCAAATCGGCGATGGACTCAAGGGACATCGTAAATGGATTACCAGTTTGGCTTGGGAGCCTTATCATTTGAACTCGAAGGCCAACCGACTGGCCAGTTCTTCCAAAGATCATACTGTTCGTGTATGGGATACCTCGTTGAGAAGAATGGCATTCAATATTGCTCAACACACCGCTGCTGTTACATGTGTCAAGTGGGGTGGTGAGGGTTTGATTTATTCAGCTTCTCAAGATAAAACTATCAAGGTGTGGAATTCATCTGGCATGCTTGTGAAAACATTGGAGGGTCATGGTCATTGGGTCAACACACTAGCTCTCAGTACTGATTTCGTTCTTCGCACCGGTCCTTTCGACCATACTGGCAAGAGACACAAGACAGAGGAAGAGGCCAAGGCTGCAGCTCTTGCAAGATACAACACATTCAAAGGATCAGGTGCCGAGAGACTTGTTTCTGGCTCTGATGATTTCACCATGTTCTACTGGGAGCCTGAGAAGAGCAAGAAGCCAATCACTCGTATGACAGGTCATCAAAAATTAGTCAATCATGTAGCATTCTCTCCTGATGGTAGATTAATCGCAAGTGCATCGTTCGATAATTCCGTCAAACTTTGGGATGGTACTACTGGCAAATTTATTGGCAATCTGAGAGGACATGTTGGTGCTGTGTATCAAGTGAGTTGGTCCAGTGATTCTCGCTTGTTGATCAGTTCAAGTAAAGACAGTACACTCAAAATCTGGGACATCAAGAAGATGAAGATCAAGATGGATTTACCTGGTCATTTAGACGAAGTGTTTGCTGTTGATTGGTCTCCTGGAGGAGATAAAGTCGCAAGTGGTGGTAAAGATAAACAACTCAAGATTTGGAGACACTAGATTAGATATATATTTGTACATTTTTTAATATTAAAGACTTTTTAAAAAAAATTCTATGTGTTTTGGATTAATTGGTATCTACAGTTACTTGTTTGGCTTGCCCTGCCTCTGCCTCTGATTTAGGCTTCTTGTTGCTCTCATCTTGCTGAGCTTCAGCTTGTCGCTTCTTCTCTGCCTTTTCTTGTTGCACTTTGGCTTGATGGGCCTTGGCTTTCTCAGAATTGTTGCCATTGTCCTCAGGAAGCTTAGGTCTAATGTAAGGCTGGCATCTCCAGTAGGCGTATTTACGGATACCGTTTTCATCTGTTTGGCCTTGCACATCCTCGCCTTCTCCTTGCTCCTCAATGTCCTTCAAAACCAAAGCCCTCAATTCAGCCAACACCTGTGTATATTCATCCAGAGAGCCATCTTTGCCGAGACGAGCTTGACCAAGACGAGCTCGCATCTCCTTATGATGAGGTAAGGTGGAGTGCAATACCTTGAACAAATGGCCCTTGATGGCACTTCCGTTCGTCTTCTCCACTTTGCAAATGTCCAAATATTCTTGAGCCATGTCGATAGCCAAAGGAGGGAACTTGTGGTCCTTGGAAAAGATGGCTGGGTTGTAGAGACTACCTTCGGCTGTCATGACAGCATCGACACCAGTATAGTCCAGACATCTTTGAATATCATCATGATATAAAATGTTACCATTGGCAACAACAGGAATGCTCAGTGCTTCCTTGACGGCCTTGATCTTGTCCCAGTCAGCAATACCCGTGTTGTGGCCCTTCTGTTCTCTCAATCTACCGTGTACAGTCAACATTTGAGCGCCTGCAGCTTCAATCATCTTTGCGTATTCAATTGTCTTTTCAACGGTGGAAAAACAGCGAATCTTGACAGTGACAGGAACAGCTAATTCCTTGTGTAAAAGGCTAACCATTTTGGCAATCAGCTCCCATTCATCTTGCAAGAAAGAGCCATAATGACCTCGCTTGGCAATGTGCTGAGGACAGCCAAGGTTGAGATCGACGGCATCACAATCGTTTTCCACAAGCTTAGCAGCTTTCAAGAGAATATCGGCATCATTGGCACAAAACTAGTCATTCCAGTCAGTCTCTACATAGCTGACTGCACACTATTGCTTTACTCACTTGCACAATAAGAGGTCTGTCTTCTTTGTTGGTGGTAAATTGTTCGTCTCGGTACTTTTTGCCTTCGCTGAACAATCTAGCATGGAACATGGGAGTGACACACACATCAGCACCGTATCTTCTGCTAAGGATTCTCCAGGCATGTTCAGACTGATCCACCATGGGAGCCAGAATTGTTTTAGGAGCTTTCAATGTTTTGTTGAAAAACTCATAACCTTCCAATTTTACAGGTGCCATTGTTCTAGATGTTGTATTCAGAAGAAGTAAAAATTTTACTCTATTCGATCAGATATCAATTTAAGATTGAATGTGTGGAGTTGCGGTGTTCCGGTCACAGACTGGGTGGATCGAAATGATGGATCAACTCCAATCAAGTCGTTCATAAAGCCAAGGCACCATTGGGGTTCTGACATTTCAGGATTGTAAGTAACCAATAAGTTACTCCATCTTGTACAAAAGCAAAATGGGACAAAATTCAAACAATAAAGGCTATTTCTAGAGTAGTCGCTCAGAGCAATCTGAAAAAAAATCTGATCCAGCAGCAACAGCAGCGACTGTTCAATCAATGTATGTCCTCTTACATCAATACAAAAAAACTAAAGTTCTTTAGCACATCCAACTGCCATTTACGCTGCTTAAATCATTATCGCTGAGCGTCTCATAATCAATCATTGAAGCATTGGAATAACTTGGGTACCCACGTTCGCCATGAAAACGTGCAAGAAAAGAGCTGCGATTCTGTAGCAGCATTGATATCATATGCACTTTCTCAAGACAGGTCATGACTGACAGCTCAAACAGATCAGCAAACGCCATCACTTGACCTAATGTAGATGCTACTCGTTTGCGACGATATGAAACCGGCGGACATGGCCTTTTCTTTCTTGGCCAGAGTCTTAACAGCAAGTTTCACACAACAAACAAACTACCCCATGCACTTTGTTGATACAGAATGCAGTGCCATTTTATTCAAGCTGGAGGCCTTATTACATACAAGAGATGCAGCTGCAGCATACTATGATTACAGATTCATAAAAAGGGTGCTGGCAACTTAGCATTCATCATCAAGCACAAGGACACCACTGCTGCCATTTGAATGACGCATTGCTGGTATGCTTAGAATTACATGCACGTTTTACATACAAAACCTGCCACTCTTTTGTTATCCTTGTCTCTTGTGCATGGACTCCTGAAAAGTGTGTTATTTTAGCAACATTCGAGAGATGAAAAGAGTATAAATTGTCAAAAGGGATTGCTTTATATCATGCCTTTAGGGTATATAACACATGAAATTAGTAACTGTCAATTCATTTCATTTTGCAAGACCTCTCGTTCCTGGAAAAATCAGAGAAACCCTGTGTTGATTCTTTGTTTTAATCACAACTTGTTCGCCACTCTACTTGTGTCGCAAAGCTAAATGATGTAACAAACGTATACTATATTTAACCATAAAACCAAGTGTATAGCATGCTGTGATATGATTGTATATCAAAGCCATGCTCCATATTTCTGATCTCAAGCAGAGGCAGTGCAACAATAAGATGATGCCCTCGGCAAAACTATACCAAATGCGCTGCAATGTGTGCTTAGCCAAGCAAGCTGGCCGCTTAACGTATCACATCTAGTCTTTGTCATCATGTGCCATATGCGATGTTGTAAACAAACAAACACATGTTGACATTATGTGCAACTCTTCTTTTCTTGTTGTTTGTTTGATCAACATACTACATGTCTATTTAGCTAAGAGATGAACGACACCGATAAGTTATACTAAATTCCGTTAGTGTAAAGAAGATCGTTTATAAATATTCTGTATTGTGTATTTCTGTCGAGTGTTGTGTAGTTTTTTTTTTTTAATTAATTACTATAGAAAAAGGAGACCAAGAAAGCGAGCATGTCATGAATTTTAGGAGAAAGAGAGATATGTAACAAAGTTTATTCAGATCAGCCATCAGCTATCATTATTCTCCTGGAAGATGGAATCTACCAACTTGTAACACACAATCAAATAGATAAAAACCCCTTTATGTCTACAAAAGGTAAAGTAAACCAACTCCTAAGTCGATTGAATTCGTCGACACAGTGGGGCGATCATTTCGTGCTTATCAACTTTATGAGAAAATCCCAGAAAATTTGTCTCAGGACGGATTTAACAGGGAATAAAGGCATTTCTGAGCATGTAGAATCGCCTTGTTTGTAGATAATGGGCTAAATCTAGGGCGGATACTCGAATGATATAATGTGTTATATCTAAATCGATGCTAGTGACTTGTACGTGCTTAGCATAAAAAGATCATACATTTTGATGTGTGTGTCTACAACTCTGTACATCCATGATACATGCTCTCCTCACCATTGCACAATACAGTAAAAGGGAGATCCTTTATAGATAAGCAAGGAGGAGCAAGATGTAAAACATGGTGTCTTATGAAAAAAGGGTCTAAGATTTACATATTGTAATTCATTTCATCAAATAAAACATGTACCAAATGTCAATGTACGTTATGGAATATAGACACATCTCCCTCGCAATACAGATCATTTATAGCCTAGTATTCTATTGTTTATTAAATATTTATCACATACTAGTGCATAATTCAGGTTGAATTGCTTGAAACAGCATTTTGTCTTGGCGATAATGTTGGATTCTGATTTGAAAACGTAAGGGTGGAATATGGTTCACCTTACATGTGTCGCTAGCATCATCATTATGGGCATCAATATTATGAGCATCATCATTTGCACTGATGAATGTATGGAAATGGCTTATAGAAGGAAAGGGGGAACAGGGCGGAGGAAGGAGAAGAAAAGGCAGAGGAGCCTTACATCTATAATAGTGTTTGGGATTGCACTACATAATCTCTACATAAGTCTATAATTACAAGGTTGCTTGTGTGGCAAAATAATGATTTTCATTCCATAACTACTATTAGATCTTGCGAACACGCCTTGTATTGCTGATTTCCCATATCATAACGATACAAATGGTTTATATATATACATATTTTCTTGATTTGTACAACTCGCACGGTTAAAGGGGCATATATGATGGAAATATGGATGCTATTTTTCAGTCATTCAAGACTTGAAAACTGCACCCTTGTATCATGAATACATTGCTGCTTGCCTGGGATACTCGTCAGACACTCCATCTAGTAAATCTGTCTGTCCAAGAGGTACGCAATCAAGGCGATAGTGTGCCCCCCCCCCTTACTTTTTGTTGATGCGCACCTTGCTCACTTGTCTAAAGGTTCCCCTTGTTTTCCTTGTGTGTGTATGATCCCCCCCATAAAGATGTGCATCAAAAAACTGTTGATACTTTCTATTTTTCTTTTCCTCTTGTTCTTTTGTTATATAAATATAAACATACATGTCTATAAAATCTTGGTTTTTACGCAAGTTGACTTTTTCCTCTTCTTCTTCTACTTCTTCCTCTGCTTCACCTTCATTATTCTTTGGATTACTTAAACTAGCCATGAATGAATCAAGGTTAAAGACCAATGCATCATTCGCCAGTGCGGTGACAATCCCAAACAGTCCATCGGCAGATAGCACCAGAAAAAAGACATTGACACCATCCATATACACAGAAAAGTCGGCTACCATCGCTGAGCCAGAGAATAAGCTTAAATCATTTGCTATTACTTTCAAAAAGACATGCTGGGCTTTGTTTGTGAAATATTGGTTTTTGCTTGGTCTGCTAGTCTCTATCATTCTGGCCATTTTCTTTCCTAATGTTGCCAGAAAAGGAGGTTACATTCGAGCTGAATGGACCATCAAATGGGGTATTGTATTCGTTGTGCTGCTGTTTGATCTTGTCTAAATACTTATCTTTATGCTAATAGGTGCCGTTGTGGTTATCTTCTTGATCTCTGGATTGTCTTTACGCACAAAAATATTAGCAGAAACCATCTTGCGTGTTCGACTTCATTTGCTGATCCAAATCATTAATCTCATCGTTATTCCATTCACTGTATTCGGTCTTGTATTATTATTCTTCAAGTGCCACATGAACATCAATTCTTTGCTGCTTGTGGGTGTTGTGATTGCAGCAAGCACACCTACCACCGTCTCGTCAAATGTTGTCATGACCAAAAATGCCAATGGCAATGAAGCATCAGGTAAGCCGGCCAATGTAGCCTCTGTAGTCTAGAATCTAATCATACTGTATAGCTCTCATGAATGCTGCTCTGGGAAATGTGCTTGGTATCTTTGTTTCTCCTGCTCTTGTATCCGCATTCCAGACGCCGTTATTAGCTGCCACACCCGAGGATGAAAGTGCAGCGCAGGCTGGTGGCCAAGTTGACTTTGCCCAAGTATTGAAACAACTCGGTGCGACTGTATTGGCTCCACTGATTGTGGGCCAAATCATTCAATGGTTCTTTACTGAACCTGTGGCTAAATTTAAAGTAAAGTGCAGACTATCCGATGTCAGTAGCTTCATGCTGTTGACCATGGTGTGGTCTGTCTTTTCGGACGCTGTGTACTCTGGCTCATTTTCAGCTGTCAGTGCTAAAGATATTGTCGCTGTAGCCATCATGAATGCAGGATTCTACATTATATTCTCTTTTCTCTGTCTCGTACTAGCCAGGCTACCATTGCCTAAATTCATTCCAACTCCTGCCCTTGTGAAAAGACTTCGGTATTCCCGTGAAGACACAGTTGCAATCATGGTAAGTTTAGTATTGGTGAGCGACACATGGAATTTAATACTAACATGATGCTTTCTGTAGTATTGTGGCGCTACAAAGACTGTTGCAATGGGTGTCCCGCTGATCAATGTGCTGTACCAGAACGGCGATCCAGGTACCATCGGCGTCTTGTCCACACCGCTCTTATTGTACCATGTTGAGCAACTGATCCTCGGTAACATTGAAGTTGAGCTCTTGAAGAAGTGGGTCAAGCGAGGCAAAGAGAGACGCGAAGCACAAGAAGCAGCAGCAGCACCTCCTGCCAGGGATGAAGAAGAGAATGTACAGTTTGACAGTGAAGTAACACAGGTAGCCTCTCACATTGGCCCTCATACACATTCACCCTCTCCATTATCTCAACTGCATTATAGTTATGAGAAATAATCCATTTTCATTGCTAATTCTCCCCCTTTCCAATAGAGTTCCTACTTTTAAGTTTCCTAATTCTTTTCTCTTCTTATACCTCATTAATTGTGTACAATTTCATACCATTCATTTTTATATATAAAAACCTTCTGTCTTTTGATAGCATAAATGATGACCACCCCCTGTTGTTGGTTCGTCTCCAATTAAATGTCAGTTTTCGATACGAAAAGTTGATGCCAAATCTTTGTAAACTGGTTTCTCTTTTCTCTCTTGAACCAGACTAATATGACCGAATCAAGCTCTAAACCTCCCACTCGTCAAGAAAGAAAACGCTGTTGGTTCTTGAGAGACCAATATTTCGGATGTCTCGATAAATTAAACATTACTGACCCTACCATTGTTGAAAAGAACCCTGAAAAAGCAACTGAATGCTTGGAATTAAAGAAAGGATATGAGGAAGGATGCATGGCTAGTTGGGTATGTAGACTATTGAATGGTTTAATTTCTTTCTTTGGCTAACAGTAGCTCGACACATTTGCAGGTTGAGTATTTCAATAAACGTCGTGTATTGGATTTACGGCAGAAACAGTATTTGGAGTTTTCTCAACAGCAATCTGGAAAATAAGCCAAATCGAAATATATAAAATTATAGTGTAAATATGGAAATAAAGACAGTGTTGATAAACCTAGACTTGGGCTCTCATTTGGTTGCAAGAGCGTGTATGCGATGATGTTTAATCAAGCATAAATAACCATCAGTAGGATAATTTCTCGTCGCAGCAGCGAGGTTTGGTGACAGCGCATTAACTTGGCATTGATTTCAGCACTCGCTTTGTCAGCAGTGTACTTGATGTCTGTTTGAGCAATTTGAGAGCGAGAAAAACCCTTATATAGAGCGGATAATGCTCTTTCGATTGGTTGCAATCGCAAATTAACAGCCTGCTTCCTTGTTTCATTATAATCCTTCAAAGCTGGTACATCTTTGACATGTTTTCGCTGTGACCGTGGAAATGGCCACTTGAAAAATGTCAATAGCAATCCAAATTCAACATTTCATCGTTCTTCAATCCAAATGTCTGACACTAGCGCTACTACACCTGCTCCTTCTGCTACCGAAGAAAACTTGACTATGGATCAGCTATTAGAGAAACAAAAAGAGGAGCAAAAGAAATTAACCACAAAGATCATTGCTTTGCGTAAAGGTGTTCCTAAAAGTGACAAGAGAAAAAAGAGAGAAGTTGCTTCACGTATTGCTGATTTAGAGTATGATCTTAAGAAGAAGCATGAGGAGGAGATTAGAGTGTTGAAAGCAAAGGAAGCTGGATTGGATCCTAATGCTCCAGAGCCAGAGGTGGGTCGAGGTACGATCCACGTATTTAGCGATGGGAGTACTGATATGATATCTAGTTGGATGACGGCATCTCTTTGGATCGCTTAAATGAATTAAGCTTAGAGGAGCAAAAGAAGCCTGAGGAAGCAACAACCACAACAGAGCAACAGCAACAGCAACCTAAAAAGAAAATGAACAAGGCTAAATTAAGAATCGAAAAGAGAAATGCCGAGATGGAGCGCATACGTTTGGAGGCAGAAAAGGAGGCAGAAAATCAACCTGACTTGGGCGTTTTGGAAACAGAAGCTATTCGAAAACTAGTGATTCCTATGAACCTTAGAATCAAGCAAGTAGTTGCTGATGGACATTGGTAAAGAAGCATCGTAGGGAGGCATCGATTTGCATAAATTAACTTTTTTTTTTTTTTTGCTGTAGTTTATATAACGCTTTTGCAGATCAGTTAAAAACAAGATACAACAGAGATGTGACATACAAGGAGCTTCGTCAATCAGCCGCTGAACATATGCGTCAACATCCAGATGATTTCAGACCATTTTTATATCTAGAGGATGGCAATTTCGATAGATATTGTGATGATATTATCAATACAGCACGTTGGGGAGGTCAATTGGAGGTATATCCTGGTCAAAGTTGGTCTGGATGTTAGTATTGATACCCAATGTTAGGTGTTGGCGTTAGCTAGATCAAGCCAGGTGCCTGTAGACATCATTCAAGATGGAGGCCCTGTTATCAAAATTTGCGATGATGAATATCCAGAAAAGTCACCCATCAAGCTAGCGTAAGTATCACTTGGAAAACCGAAAAAGGCCACGGGTATTGATTGTTCCTGTAGTTATCATAAGCATCTCTATTCGCTAGGTGCTCACTACAATTCGCTTGTCGACCAATCAAATGTCGAAAAGATGAGCTCTACCAGTGATTGATCTCTGTTTTTGCGCAATTAAGATTTTGATCTCGAACTGAGTTGTTTAAAATTTGTATAAATAGATGGCAAACCTGTCAAAATTTTAATAAATCTACAATTGTTCTTCACTATACATCAAGCCATCAATTACTATTCACATGTCTCCTGCTACTGCTACTGCTCTCACTGAAAAGGCTACTTTTGGCGCTGGTTGTTTTTGGGGCACTGAACATATTTTCAACAAGCACTTCAAGAATGCTGGTATCATTAGCACCAAGGTAGGATTTATGGGCGGCGAATTGGAGAATCCCAGTTACAAGCAAGTAAAGACTGGTACTACAAACCATGCCGAAGTCTGTGAAATCATCTTTGATCCTACTCAAGTCTCCTTTGAAAGATTGACTGACTTCTTTTACAGTATGCATGGTAAGCTTTTAAATGGGTAATGGAGGTAACAATGTCTAATTGACCAATACAGATCCCACTACATTGAATGAACAAGGACCTGAGGATATCGGTACTCAATACCGTTCAGCCATCTTTTATCACAACGATGAACAAAAGGCAATTGCTGAGCGAGTGACCAAACAAGTACAAGAGAAGCATCTTCCCAACACACCTATTGTGACAACACTTGAGCCTGCCACTACCTTCTTTGACGCTGAAGACTACCATCAATTTTACTTGGAGAACAACCCTGATGGTTATGCTGTAAGTACTCAACAATGAGGCTTGCGGTAGTGGATCTGATTACTAATCCCTCCTCTTTGATATAGTGTCCTACGCACTACCTTCGCTGGTAAACACCACATTCATTACACTTCATTTGCATTCTTATATCCCATTTAATTTTATTTTGTACATTATTTTCAATTCGAGCTGATCCAACCAGATCCACAATAAAGGCATTTACAGCAACTTTTTAACACAGTATTAGTGAATGTATCCTCGTTTGTGGGTCGTAAGCTCTTGGCCTTGCAAAACAGACATTTTTGAACATTGGGCGAGTGCAGCACTGTTCTGGTCACACTGCAAATCTCCCAGAAATGGCCAGCTTCACATTGAGCCAGTGGGTTCGATGCGCCGTCAATGAAATGGACGTTGGCTTCACACACAGGACACTTGTTTCTTGCCTTCTTATCAATTGCTGCTGATGTTGCTGTGAATGAAGTGGCAAATGCAATTTCTGTCAATAAATCATAAGCTTGAGGGAATTGGTCTTGTATCCTAACAAAGGTAATCAAAGCTTGCTTGATCAAGGCCTCGTCACGAAGGTCCAGTGCGAAATCAGCCAGCAGCAGCAGCAGCGTAATATCCTGTTGATTCAATTCAGAAAAATCTTGCTCGGGTAGTTCGTTGGCGTAAGAAAGCACAGCGTTGACATAGTTTACTTGTACGATCTGCTTTGCTTTTTGACAGGTAGATGTGTAGTCAGGGCCGAAATTGGGTGGTTTGTATTCTGCTAGTTCCAGCTGCGTACTGTTGATAATTCTTGCAGCAATTGTGTTGGTTTCGCAGTAGACACGTTCTGTCAACTTGTTGACGCTATACAAGCATTTGATTCAGTGTGCTGTCAAATAACTAGATGTGCTTGGTTTTACCTTTTTATGGTGGATGGAACATTCAAGTACTTGGCTATAGTCGAAATCCACTGTGTCATAGGCTCATCATCACCATCATCTACCAAATAATACAGAATTTCTCGTAGAAAACCCTTCACTGGCTTTGTAAACACTACATTGCAGTGATTAGTACGTTGATTCATCTCTAAATTGCGATTTTCTTACTAAAATGAGGGTCTTGTATAAAAGCAGTTGTCATTTCAATAATGGAATCGACATCCTCACCGCGCTCTCTATTCAAGAGGAAGCAAAGACTCGCAATTTCCAAATGGTCGCCTTTGTAGTGAATGTCTAAATTTGCCTTCAATCTACGAAAAACAATGAGTCTCTATTTCTAATAACAGCCTACGTATATATATATTACTCACGAAAAGTACACGGCTGTAAAGATGTTGTTTGGTGAATCACTAGTACCGAACAAAGTTGGGAACGCATCTGATGCTGCTGCGATAGAATCGTCGTCTGCCTTTGCTTGGTCTTCCATCCATTGTCGTTTGTATTTTTGTACCAACTTTGTACTCCACATGATGGACATTTGGTTATCATATGCCATATTACCCTCTGGATCGACTTTGAGATAGACACATTCTCCTTCCAATGTATAGCCTCTAAACAGATCCATGCCATTATCATCACCCACCCAAATACCGCTGGACAATCCCAGCACGGAGGCTTGAAGTACATACACCTGCCAATCCTTGGCTGCTTCCAACGTGTAATTCTCTTTGACATTCAAGCATAGAATTTGGACCTTGATCCCTTTTGAAATGGCAATCTTCATCATTCCCTTTTCAAGTTCATCGTGAACTTTGATCAGCGTAGTGACAGCTGAATCATTGTGCTCAAACCATGTATGTAGCACTTGCATTTCGACATTTTGGATTTGTGTGGCTCCTGATTCAGGTACGACAGATACTTGGATTCGTACAGATGAGACAGCCATTGTACCGTCTGTGCACGCAGATACAATGTAAGCGATGTAGGTTGTGTCGGTAATCTTTTTCCATTGAGTCCATTCAAGCAGGTTGACAAAGGATGCATGTGGTGTTATCTGTGTCTTGTATTCAAATGTGTCCGTATATGCCCAAATACAAACATCGCCCGTTTTGTTGGATGTGGCAAACAGAACAGGCTTCAAAGCAAATGGATCGGGTATTAGGCTTTTTGACCAACTAACATCTATGTATCATGAAGTCAGTGTGCTGTAGAAAAGTGCTCCTGGTGGGTACGTACATAGCGTGTGGTGGGGGTTGGGTGTAGTTGTCTCTGGATGTGTAATTGCATGATCTTTGATTCTATCGGTCAAATCTTCATACTAAATTGCAATCCACAATTAGGTCCATGCCTAACAAACCCACGTTGTGCTTACCACTTGCCAATCTGAATTGGTAGCATCTCTCGTTGATATTTGATATATCAGCACTCTATGCTTGGTTGTAACAACAGCTAAAAAGCAGCTATATTATTTATTTAGTCCATGCGATGTGATGTTGTTCTACTGAAAGAGTACCTTTGATTGGGAGCTAAGCCTGCTGGTGACCATTTAGCCATGCGGCATCCTTCTTCGGTTAACAGATACGATGTCTCCACCAGGTCAGCATCGGCTATATTGCACAAAGAGGTCAGCACAGCATTACTGCTTTCTGGACAAGCGTCTTACTAATGATGGTTTCGTCAAATTTTTTCTCCAAAGGAGGCAATGATATGCCCACATGATTATACTTTTCTCCTGTAGAAATCATACCAAGGATAACGGGAGTCTACATATATGTGTGTGTTGGTTTTGGGTGCGACAACATGGGATCTCTTCATTATACCACAATATGGACGCCATTCTTGACACAGACGGCCAATCGACTTTCTTGGCTCCATTCAACACAATCAGCCAAAAACGGTTTGCTTTTGAGAGCGATGCTAGATTGATCTTCCATGATGGTTCGTGAAGAAAAAGTAACAGGAAATGGCTGGGCGCGGGTAAAAATGCTTTGAAAAAATTAGCAGTGTTCAAGAGTCACTTCCACATTCTGCTGTCAGACTATGCTTTGAGGGAATGTGCAACATGAAAAATCATGCTTTCAGGAGGTCGGTGAACAATCAGGCACGCCTCCCTAGTGTTTCATTTTGACTCGCATCAACGAATATTAGATAATATGATGGCTTTTTATATAAGGAGGAAATAGGACAGCAAGGAGTGAAAATATAGCTAAATAGAAGCAAGCGTAATCTCGGTAAAATATGGGGGTGTGATGAAATCAGCACGCTCAAAAGGGGTCAACATTACTGGTATTGAATGATGAGCTTCTCATCGTACTGCTGCTGCTTCTGATGCTTGCTCTTATAAGACCAAGCAGGATAGATGCTGCCCTTTTTCTCGTCTTTGGATGGATTGACATGCGCATACAACGGCACAGTGACAAAGTCCACGCTTGGATACCGATTGAATTGCTGGCTGGTGAGTGCATTGTAGCGATCATCAAATTCAAGGATAATAGACTGTCATTCATGTATGAGAATTAATGCGCCTAGATAAATAGGAATCATGCAGACTTACATAGACTGTCTTCATATTTGCATTGTTGGCTACTTTGATTTGCTTATTAATGTCACTAAGATCAGATCCATTCTTACTAAAGCGATAGTTGATGCCTCGAATGTTCTCTGTGGCATTGATACGATTGCAGACACTAAGAATGCCAAGCTCAAACTAAAAGGAGTACGTTGAATGTGCAAATTCTTAATCCAATGCCTGGTTATACTTACTCTTTGGCGTAATACTCGATGTCTCCAGATGACGAGTAATGTAGTGAGCAGCATAAAGAATGGCAATATAACCAAGCCGTACGAGCTCTGTGTACATAACCATAGTAAATAGTTGCCAATGATAGCGATCATCCAAAGGATCCAGAGCAGAACAAACCAGACAAATTTGTTACCTGGTGGAGGATTTTTCCGAACGGATTGGTTCAATAAATTAAAGGTAGTGCAAAAGTCTTGCACCGAGAGCTATGTCAAATCTGTGAATACACTGCGGTAACTTCAATGCTGATTCTACTTACATAGCCTTGAAGATCAAAGGTATATTGGTCGTCAAATTTTTTGTTAATGAGTGAAAAACGAACTGATTTCATAGTGTAGTCTGTAGAGAAAAAGAAAGGAAGGGAATGGAGGTAAAGAGAAAAGAGTGTGATGGGAGAGGCTTTGTTCGTTTGTAATGTGCAAATGGCACTAAACTTGTGTAAAGAGGAAAAGAGAGAGCAGAGTAATTGAATTCATGCAAAATGGCTCATGTTAAATAATTGATGCGCCCACTGTAAAAGGGAGCAAACGAATTATTGAATATAAAAGTACTTGGATAATGTTGCCTGGCGTATAAAAACAACTCTTTTCAACAGGGAGAAATATAATGAATTTAGGCATGCTTCAGCTAAGCTTTATTCAAGTATATAATTTGAAAACGCTACTATTCTTTTTAAGCAAAACCAAGGATTCTGTGATGGGCAGCCAACGCTTTCTTTTGCCCTTCTATAGCATCAGCAGAAAGTTCAGGGTATGGAGTTAAACCCATGTTCAATTTTACAGTATCGCTGACAGTGTCTGGCTTGGCTCTATCCTCAAATGTCTCTTCAAAGTGGTTGCCAGGGAAGTCGGGAGGAGTTCTATGAATATTAATGAAATCTCAGTTATTAAAAATCGACTACAGATACAAACTCATAGTCTATACTTACAATCCTTTTTCGAATGCGTCTCTTTGGATCTTGAGATATTCTGAATTGATGCGACAAAGGGGTACTGAAGGAATGTACAACACAGATGAATCCACTTCAGATTCATTCTTTTGCTCGACTGCATGCACTTGATCACAGTGCCAGAATACCTAATTTCGAAATTGAGTTAAGCTGTACTTGTAATGATCGGTAACCAACTTACAGCATCACCAGGTTTGACATCAGGCATGGAAATCATACTATCGATGATATGAGGATAATCAATTTTGCCAATACCTTGACATAAACCAGGCAAAGCACCAAGGTAATCGCTGGATCAGAAAAAGTGAGTAGATTACTTATACAGGTCGCTTGTAAAAACTTACTTTTTATCAATGTACTCTTCAATCAAAGGCTTCATCAAAAAATAAGCAACAGATTGCTGCAAAAGAGGGCAAACACGAAGGGTTCCTGCACCAGTCTTGATATCAGACATGGCGACCCAGCCTTGAAAGTTTCTGAATACTGAGCAACCACCAGGGGAGTTGTAATAATCCATGCGTGCTTCAACACGGTGAGTAGCATCAAAAGAGTCATGTTTCTAAAGATTACTAGATAAGTTTGTCTGCTTTTAATAAGTATGCAGTTCTTGCCTCCCAATCACCGTTGAAAATGTTCGTGTAACATTTACGATATTCAGGGTCCTGCCAGCCTATTTGTGAAGGTATTAGACACAGTGAAAGCAATTAAAGAGTGCTGCATTACGTTCAATGGAGCCACTATCGACATGTTCTTGCAATGCAAAGCTTTGGTCTCCAGGGTTACGAATACGAAGACGATCACAGTAGCCAAGGTTTTTGCTTAAATCAATAACAGCATCATCTTGAGCATGCCAGAGTTGATTCAAAGCCAAAGTAGCACTTTCGAAACGAGGATGGCTTCTGGCATTGACCTGGGATTGAGACCAGTAGAGCTCCCATACTTGGGGATCGTTCTTGGGGAAACCTTCCACTTGACCAGGATGATTAGCAAGGTAAGACTTGATCTGATCTTTGTAGCCACGTGCCTCTTGCTCGGGAATAACGTTTCTAATGACCACGCAGCCTCGACAACGAATTTCAGCTTCAATGTTAGCAGGGAAACGACCGTTGTTGGCTTGAATTTCTTCAAATTCAACTTGAGGAACGATGGAGGAGCCCTTTTGCTTGATCTCCGGCGTTTCCTTTTCAAAGGATTGCAAGAGTCTTTGGTAAGCAGCTTTAAGAATAGCTGGGTCCTTGGGAGCAATTTCCTTCTTCAATGCGAGGAGGCGAGGATCCAATTGAGTCTCTTTACCACCAAGATGTGAGAAGACGGAGCTAATATCGCCCTTGGGTTTGATGGATTGCTGTTGTTGTTGTTGAGTGTTCATCATCATCATTGTAATAAAATAAAAATGCTATTGATTTAATGCAAGTGAGCAGAAATCTGTGCCTCTATTTATACAACTATGGAGTAGTGATTTAACAGCGTTTTCCTGGTTTTTAGTGTGGGGTAATTTGAACAGCAGCGGACCGAAGGAGGGCCACGGCAAAATTCGTTGTGATGGTGAGAAAATTTGAATTCATTTCTTTTTTTTTTTTGAAGGTTTTTATTACTTGCTCCGCGTAGGTTATTGTAGTATGACAATAGCCAAGCGGCGGGCGCAATTATC
>DF836450.1:25333-42917 GCA_000950595.1 Mucor ambiguus
GTGATTAGATACAAATATAAACAAAAAAGAGCGAGAGACGAAATAAAATTCTTGGTGTCTAGATTGTTTGTTTGTGGTACTATCACCCAACGGTTCAACTCCTTTTGAAAATCAGAGATGTTATATAAATAGCCTTTTTAGTGTTGGCTTTATATTTGCTAGGGCTGAAATCAATACAGGCATAGCACATACACACTGGGCTATCAGAAATAAGGGAGCCACTTTTCTGTGTAGATATACCAGTCTTTTACGATGAAAACAACGATAGACATGCTGGAGCAACCGTCTCAAAACAAGGAATCGAAAAAAGGGGTATATCAGTGTCTATCCAATCATTGTTTAGACCCGTATCGAGTAAATTAAAATTTGATTTACGAGCTTGGCAAATCGCTATCATTGACACTAGTTTATTTTTTCAGCGTAATGGCTCGGTTTCTCTCTCTAGCCATGAGAGTGCCTTGTTATCCAGTAACGGTTCCAGGACATCCCGACACTCTTGATGGTAGTTGTTGATCCACAGTTTATCGCTTGGTGTCAATAGGCCATCCTCCAACAGCTTTCTTCCAATGGGCACAAATGTGACATGTTCAAATCCTAATGAGTCTGTATTCCCAAAGCGATAAGACGTAGATGCTCTGCGTACAGTCAACACATTCTCAATTCTGATGCCGAATTGGCCATCTTCATAATAGCCTGGTTCTATAGGATAGTGAGTACGCTATGATGCAATAAATGATGGGCGCTTTACCATTGGTGACAACCATGCCAGGTTGCAGTGCCACCGCATTGTAGGAGGCTCTATTGCCAATGCCATGGGGTCCTTCATGCACATTCAAATACGCACCCACACCATGACCCACGCCGTGTCTAAAATTAAGTCCATCCTTCCAAAGCGCAAGTCGAGCAATGGAGTCCAGTTGATACCCTGTTGTGCCTTGAGGAAACACAGCCTGATCTACAGCAATATGGCACTGCAGGACTCGAGTGAATGCTCTCTTTTGGAATTCAGTGGGCTCACCATCAAACATGTAGGTTCTTGTCACATCTGTCGTGCCATCCACATACTGCGCACCTGAATCACACAGATAGATGCGTCGAGGATTAATGATGGCTGAATCCGTGAGATCTGGTTGGTAATGAATGATTGCTCCATTTGGACCAGTAGCAGCGATAGTATCAAATGACAGGCCAACATAGGTGGGGTCCAATTGACGCATAGATGCTAAATGATCTGCGGCTTCCGATTCCCGAATTGCTTGTTTCTGGATCGTCAGTGCCTCGGATAACCATGAAAAGTGCTTACACAGGGCGACAGCATCTCTCTTGTGGCAGTTACGTATGCCATTAAGCTCGGATTCGTTCTTGATAGCTTTTGCCATACTAATGAAAGATGGCCCTTGTTTGGACCTAATGTTTGCCTACAGAATACGCAATTTTAATGTTTAATTATGGTAATAATATAAATATTTACTTTTCCAATCGCTTCACAAATGGACATATTGGTGGTGCTGGGATCAATCAGAAACGGCTGATTTAAATGGCTGATATCCGATAAAATCTGGTCGTAGTTGGCAAGTTGCACACCGGCTTCCTTAAGGTGCGATTTTACTTGATCTGACAATTTGGCAGTGGGCTGCAAATACAATGTTGCTTGCTGTGGGGTCACTACCACGTATGAAAAAAAGACTGGACTGCAGTGAATGTCAGAGCCTCGTAAATTCAGTAACCATGCAATTTCATCGAGCGCAGATACAATGATGCTACTGTTGTCGCATGATTTGCGTAGGTCATTCAGCTTGGACTTTACAGATTTTCCTGCGTACTGGATGGGATGCACTTTGATAGGTTCAGACGGCCTTGAAGGGCGATCCGTAGATCGAATTTGATCAACAGGGTTTTCAGTAACATAGACTAGTTTTGAACCAATTGAGCTCAATTCCTTGTCCAACTGGCTCGCCTCTTCCATAGTAATGACTGAGGGGTCGATACCAATGGACGAATTGGGCGGCAGCTCCTATGCATCGACATGAGCATCTACCGCTGCCACTCTGGCAATATGCTTATTACCTTGACATACGCTTGCCATGTTGGCACACCAGGAATACCTTGTTTCATTAACTTCCAATGCTTTTCATCTAGCTCCTTTGATGCCTGCAAAAAGTACCTGCCATCTGTGAATAATGCTGCATCGTTCTTTGTCACAACAGCGCAGCCTATCCGAGAAGAAGAGAGTTGGGTTCTATTCGCAATGGTTTCACAATTGCTCGGTTTTCCGTTTACCTGCAGACCCTGTAAATCCTGAAATCCAAGCTCTTCGGTTATCACAGTCTGCTGTATATTCGCTCTGTATGATTCAACTAAAGTTAAGCTACAGCTATCAAACTGACATTCTTTTCTGATTTATACTTGATGAGCATCTTCAGAAGGTACAACACTGACAACTCGAGTGATTATTAGGCAGAATGCGTTATTAAGACAATGGCAACTTACAAGGCATCGAGATTGTTTATTGCAGTTCTCAGAGCAGCCAATTTATTGCCTGCGTCTCGGTGTAGACTGGTAGAGTATGAACGAGCAAAGCTTAGATGCTTCAAGATGCTTCTTTTCGTAGCAGCCATGTGTAAATAAGGAACAACAAAGAAAATGCAAAACATGGCTAAAGCCGGCTGTTTAAAAACCTTCAACTACACCGGAAATTCCCATCATTTACCTAGACAGCAAGACCCATTTGCAGCAGCAGCTTGTCCAATAAATATGACACCAACATGAATGCCTAGGTCTGTGCATGCATTTATGAGTTGGACACACACACAGCACATTTTGTGTGCAAATGATCTCCTCATTTGACAGCTTCCAGCGCCTGCGTATGACTCGAGTGCTTACAAATTTGTAAAAATTTAATGAATTTTGCAAATGCAAATGGACCTCTCCCATCTGTTTTTTTGTATCCTAATTTTCATTGTTTTTGGGTCTTTTTATTTATATATGACAGTTTATAAGTGTTGTTTGTTGTATTATGTAAATCGATGCTTTTGACGCATTTAGTGAGCATCATCACGCTTGATGATATAATCAATGGCTTGCTGAACACTGTGGATGGCATCGGCGTCCTTATCAGGGATCTCAACAGAGAACTCTTCCTCAATGGCCATAACAACTTCAACTGTATCCAAACTGTCTAAGCCAAGATCCTTGACAAAGTTGGATTCGGCTGTCACCTAGTGGCAATGTAACAATTGTATCAGTACATGAGACTTGATGCATCCATGATCCCCATCTCTCCCTTCCTAGCAGCTTGTCTGGCTGCCTCCTTCCTAGCCTCTGTGATATTTACCTTGCTGCCATCAACCTTGTCAAAGCTCTTTACAACATCAAGAACACGAGATTGAACATCTTCTCTGGGAAGAGTAGCGTACATGCGGAGCATGGAGGGAGTGGCCATGCGGACCATGTTGGTGCGTTGAGTAGTAGCAACTCTGGAAGCAGCGTTCAAAATGACGTTAGGACGAAGGAACATGTTGTGTATAATTTAAGGTAAAAGAGAAAAAGAGATGTTGCGAGGGTGTGCAAGACAAAAACCAAGACGATTTCAATGTCCCTGCCCTTTCCAGGCTTTGAATGACCGATGTTGAGATGCGTCATCCCTTCTTCCTTTGTAGCACTTGATTGCTATTAAATGTTCACGTAATGTGTGCTGAGAGGTCAATGTAAGATGCATCATAGCAATCATGGTGCTCCTATTTAGGTTTAATAAAAGCATTTAACAGATGTTAATCGATTCTCATTCATACATCTTTTGAATGAATCCCAATCGGGCCCACCCCCTTCAAATCAAGCTCGAACGATGGGCCGTTACAATGAACATTGAGCCACTTGTGCGATGAAAGAGCGACTCAACGTACTGTCGAAAAGTGATTATTCTTGTCATGTACATGTGCTATAGTAAGACATCCCAACATGTCGTGTAGCTACACTGTGGCTGGAAGCGCTATCAGACATTTATTCCCTGCGAGATCACATCTATTCAGATTGAACGAAAGCAACCTACTTATCAGCTATTGGTCAGCATGCTCAAGTTTGATTTGTGCCAGCAATTAGCAACATTGAATAACAAAATATCTCTTCCTAGCAGAGCCAACAAACGACAACTAGACTCTTGCATAATTTGTGAGTTGGCATGTCTCGCTTTATGCCTATTTCATACTGGTATATTTGGTATGAATTTTTTCTTCTTGCCTTGAAATAAACTATGTCTTGCTTTTATTTGTTGGATTACGTTTTGATAGATTTGATCATTTAAATCACTGACAATGCCTGTATATCGAACATTGATAACTGGCTGTAGGATGCATTAACGTGACTCAACATGAGCTCGTGATGATTTGTTGTGGTGGTAACTTTTTGATGTGAATTTTGCATAACTTATCTAGTCGCCTTTTCTTTCTTTCTCTTTCTCTCTCTTTTTACACATCTTTCTTCCTCAAAGCTCGTCATTCACAGCATTCCCAATTAATTGTATATAAACGCTTTGCCATGACGCATCACTCTAATGAACAAAAGGAACTGCCTCAACCTCACAACAGCAACCACATCAGCACTGCGCCTCTCAAGGATAAGTTATTAACAAATTCAAGCTATCTGGCAGCAGAGATTCCGCTGAAATTGGGGCATTTCATGTCAAACTTGTGGATTTCTGGTTCAGAGCTTTCCAACTCTTTCTTTCTTCAGCACGGAGAATGCAACCCTGATTCAGAAAATGCTCAAATCATCTGGCTGCTGGGCCGTCCCTACCAAACCAAGCCTTTGGATCAGATGCAACAAGCCATCTTGGATGCGCAAAAGGACGAAATGTTTAGACCCGGTGGTGCTGCTACTGATAGAGATGATGAAGAGGTTAATAAAGACAATGTGTCCATGGTGTGGCCGCCTGATTTCTATGATGATTTTACCTCCCGATTGTGGATGACCTATCGTCACAACTACCCTCCTATCCGTCCATCTAATCACAAGACTGACATAGGATGGGGCTGTATGTTGAGAAGCGGTCAGAGTCTATTAGCAAATACACTGTTGATTCACTTTTTATCGAGAGGTAAGGATCTGCATGGATGCTGCGGTTCGTTTGACTGACCAATGACGATGGAATGTAGATTGGAGACGACAAAAGCAAACAGCAGCAGCCAGGCTACAATATGCAAAGGTAATGTTAGGGTTGGATTGAGGTCTTCAAAGGGAGTTATTGACACTGTTGCAAGATCATTCATTGGTTTTTGGATGAACTGTCTCCGAGAGCACCATTTTCGATCCACAGAATAGCACTGCTGGGCAAGCAATTGGGCAAGAACATTGGAGAGTGGTTTGGTCCCAGCACAATCAGTCAAGTGATCCAGTATGTTGACCGTCATCATTCAGCAGTGATGGCCATTTGTTAACTGTCTTGATTAGAGCTCTCGTATCAGACTTCCAACCTGCTGACTTATCGGTCTATATTGCTACAGACGGCACTATTTACTTGGATGGCGTGCAAGACGTTACAGCAGGGAAGAAGCCAAGGGGCGATTTCAGCTATTTCACAAACAAGTTATCTTCAAGCACTACAGACGAGGGCAGAGAGGAGGCAAAGCACCTATACGATGCAAGCAGCACACCGCAAGAACAGGATCAAGCGACATATCCCAGTGCAGATTCACCCGACGAGAAAGACACCGTATTTAAGCCTGTACTGATGCTGGTGGCCTTGCGACTGGGTATTGATTCACTTCATCCTACCTACTACCCGGCATTGAAAGCATGCTTTGAACTGCCTTCCTTTGTAGGCATTGCTGGTGGTAGACCCAATTCATCTCTTTACTTTATAGGCCTACAAGGAGACGATTTAATATACCTCGATCCACATTTCTCAAGGCCAGCATTGGAAACAAAGAGCTTGTCTGAATACACCCGAGAAGATTTCAGCACGTATCATTGCACTATACCTCGTCGAATTCCTATTGCCAATCTGGACCCTTCAATGATGCTTGGATTTTATTGTCGTACGCAGAGAGAGCTGGATTTGTTTTGTGATCAGATCAAAACTGTAAGTGATATCGACGTTACTTTGACGTGGTGTATGTAAATCTCATGTTGAATTTCACTAGATATCTCAAAAACACACTGCTATCTTCAGTATTCAGCAAAGCGCGCCTGAATATGATGAAGATGTTCGTAGTGAAAATGATTTCGGAGTGATGAGTGATGAAGACGATCCCTTGGAGAGCGAAAGCAAGTGCAAAGATGATGATAGTGATGGCAACTCCATCTTCTGAAACTAAAAAGACAGGCATTCATTATAAATATCTATACCAGCAATTGAAATAAACGATCAAAAAAATCTGTATTCTACAAAATGCTCTCGACATACAGACATACTTTACATTGGAGTTTGATATCTGCAATAAATATCAGCACACTGAGGGTATTTGGCTTGACACTCGACACATCGGACCGTTTGGCAGCGTCAGCCTATGAGGAAAAATTCTAAAGGCTTTCAGATATCGAATCGCTTTTTTTAAAAGGATACATTCATTTGAAGACCTTGTCTTTGAGCAGTCTGTTGGGTGGCAACCCTCATGAAACGACAACTGTTGGCAATTGGATGGCTGAATAGGCGACTAAATTTGGAAGCCTAGAAAAAATGGTTTTGAACGACATTGCCGATGTGATCTTGTTGAATAACGCATTAACAAGTATCCCAAATTGAAGAATATCACGCTTTATTCAGCCTACTAATGAAAACACAGATACCATATCGTTATTCACTGCCAACATGAATCGTATATTGCAAGAAATCAAGAACATCCCAGGCAAATAATTAGCTTTGGATGGAGCATGATGGTCAAAACTTTTTATCAGCTGTAGACTATTTTGTAGAAAAGGGTACCAACTCAACATTGTAAATAAGTAATTACCTGCGTACCAGAACCGAGAAGCTGTAGTGCAGGGCTATATTTAATACTGGATCCTTGCAGTTACTGCGGTTTTGTATCTATGCCTAATATTTACAGTAGTAAACGCCTAAATAATGGCCAACACAAATAAAATCACACCTTGTCTTCTACTTCTGAATCTAATGGCTTAATTTACACTTAGGGAGAATCTTACATCTTGAAACAGCCGAAATTAATTAATGCAACAACAATGTCCGTGCCAATACCACTGTTACTGTCCTGATAAACGTGGCAAACAATTGACAACATTTTAATCTATCCTTTTAACATAGTTCATTGTTCAACTTTCTCGGGAATATACCCGAGTACATCATTATGCGTAACTTTCGAAATAAATCTGTGAATCGATCATCTCTAATGAGACCCTCTCGATTTACGCGTTGGCACTTCATGAGCTAGCGAGAGCTACAAAAGCAATAAGTGGCTGGGTGTACAGATACCATCATCAAAACGTAAATTTGGATACAAGCAATGATCTCATGAGGTATAACAATGAATTTCCTATCATGTCGTTAATGTAAAAAAGAACATGTGTTCCTCATAAATTAGAAATGATCAGCTCATGTGGTTATTGCTCGATTATTTTTACTCTGATATGAACAATGAAAAAGAGTCGTGCGAGAAATTGTTATAGCTACAATCCGAAACGGACGTTAGCAAATATGAGAGATTAACATTCCAATAATGATAAAGTGCCATGTGTGTTTATTAATTCACTGTATACAACACATGCTATATGAATTATTCAAATAGATAATCATGTTATAAAAGAGACATGCAACTTGAAGGTTGAAAAGAAAAAAGAATATACAACTTTAGTAAAAAGATTACTTGAAAAAAGGGAGAGGTTAGGATAAAAAAGAGGAGCAAAGGTGAAGAGGGAGGGGGTATGCATTTGAATGAATCATACTTGAACAATGAACAAAGAGGTGGGGTGATAATGAAATTATAGAGAACAGTGAGTGTATAATGAAATGTGGTGGATTTGAACAGATTACAAGTAGCTTGTTGAGGATGAGGCGGATGATGAGGATGCGGATGAACTACTCAGTGTTTCCTTTCCCTTGTGTTTGGACATGTACTTTGGTGGTGATAAGGCTCTCATGAATCGTAATTTGTGTGGTTTCTTGTTCGCTAACACAACCTTCTTCTTTACTGGTAAATCTTCATTGTCTGAATAATAATCTTCGACGTTGATTTGTCGTAACGGGATTCTGTCATGTACTGCATTTTCCTCTTCCTGGGGTGATGTGCGTCTGATTTTCTTTTCGTATTGTTGTCGACTATGCCAGAAACGAGGTGGTCTATTCTCTTCAGCATCGTCTTCCTCTTCTTCTTCATCTGCCTCGTCTTGGAAGATGCTATTGGCGTTGGTGCCATTGTCCTCATAAATGCAAGATAACCAAGCTGAACTGGGGTCATAGAAATCGCCGTATTCATTGTCAATGTGATCTTGGTTGTCTTGTTCATCATCTTCCTCGTCGTCATCTTCGTCAAAGATGGATCGTCTGAATCCGTTTGAGGGTGGTGGAGGTGAAAGCGACATAGGCTCGTCATCAAAGATGGATCTTTTGGTGATGGGTCGTTCGGGAGAAGACATGGGACATAAGCTGGAAGAAAAGAATTCTCCTTCATCAGATTCCTCATCCTCAGAGAACGAGAAATCCTTTGACGATTTGTTGTCCATCATACTAATTTTATCGGCATTCAGGAACATGTCCAAGTTGGGGTGGGGAGAGGATGATTTGGCAGCTTGCTCTTCTTTCTCTTCACGGATCGCCTGCATTAATTTGTCATTGAAATTGGAGGCTGGCATTTGGTATTGAACAGTTCTCATACGAGAACCATTTGATTGTGAGTTGAGTGTCATACGAGAAAGTCGAGTACAAGGTGTAAATGTATAGCTCGGGTTTTGCGAATTAACAATGGCGTCCACTGGTGTTGGCTCTGTGTCCTTGTCATCAAAGATGTTGTATGTGGAGCGTCGAGGCGTTTGTAAACCGTGTTGATTTGACATGTTTGTATTGTTGTCAGTAAGATGTAACTGAACGGATGATGAAAACAAAATATTGGAAAATAAGAAAAAAAGGGTAAAAAAGGAGAAGAAAGGAAAAAGGGAGCTGAGCGTCCAAGAAATAATCCTTGGGAATATCATGATTCCATTTGTTTGTTCTACACCTACCCAATCAACCTTGTTAAACTAACACTTTCGTCTCCTTATTAGGGAATCAGCTGTTTTTAACGCGTCTAGATTGAAGAGAAAAGATTTTCGTCCTATCACAATGACGCATGCTCTCAAATGTATACAAACAACTGGCAATACATACACTGGATGATTGCCGATCCATTTTTTGTATCGTTTTATTCAAGGATATAATGAATATACAGTATCGCGTACATCTGTACATTTGTCTACGGAGTATTATGGGTGGATCATAGAGCATAGCAACCAGGTCTCCGTGCCTGGCCCCCATAGCAACGATCAACCAACCTCTATAGTTACTAGACATGTTCAAAAGCTGTCTGTAGACTCTCAATCTAATCCATTGTTAAAGAGCGAGAGAGAAATTAGAAGAAAAGAGACGAAAGAAAGATAAGGAATGGATACCTGTGAAAACGGATGCTGATTACTACTGCTCGTGTAACGAGAATTCTGAAAGGATTTCGATAGAATGGAAAAGAGGGTATATCTAGCCAATATACCTAGTATAAAATGCTCACAAGGAACCTCTTTTGTATCTTCTTTCTTTGTTTTTGAATAAACAGTAAAAAAAAATGGCCTCCAACACATCCCCTAGCCGTGAGCAAATGTTGAAGCATCTTGCTCATACCGTCAAAGTCGCATCAAGAACCAAGTCTTTCGGTCGTCATCCTTTTGGTAGCATTCTTGTTGGGCCTGACAATGAAACCGTCTTGTTGGAACAAGGCAACATTGACACACTCCATCATGCCGAGAGCACGCTCTGCCATGTTGCCTGTGAGTAAGCTCTGGCTAGTTAATTTTCATCATGTCTAACTATTGTACAGGGACCAACTTCTCGCCCGAGTACCTGTCCAACTGCACACTCTATACTAACTTTGAACCTTGTGTCATGTGTGCTGGTTCTTGCTACTGGGCCAACATTGGCAGAGTAGTGTATGGCATTGCAGAGGAGCGCTTGTTGCAGCTAACAGGTAATAATGAAGAAAACCCTACCATGTCCATGCCCTGTAGAAAGGTATTTGAAGCTGGCCAACGTCCAGTTCAGGTAGAAGGACCTTTCCCTGAATTGGAAAAGGAAATCATAGCAGACCATTTAGAGTTCTGGGCGAAATAAAGAGGGCTATTTATATAAAGTCTACGTCTTTCAAATACAATGAAATCCCCCTCCCCCCTTTTTTCCCTCTCTTTCTCTCTCTCACACACACTTTCTTTATTCTTTGTTGTTGTTGCAATGGGGCAATGCTGTTCTTCCAGCGAAATCAATAGTGAGCAAGCCATCGAAAAGTTGCGTGATCAGGAAATCGATGAACAGCTAAAAAAAGATAGGCAGAAGATGAGCAATGAGGTCAAATTACTATTACTGGGTATGTGTGAATATGTAGGTCTACATGTCGTCTGATTTCTCACACATCTCAGGTGCTGGTGAATCGGGCAAATCGACGCTGCTGAAGCAGATGAGGATAATTCATGGCGGTGGATTCCAAAAGGACGAGAAGCTATCCTATCGAGAAATCATATACAGCAATGTCATTGAATCCATCAAGTTCATCTTGAGCGCAATGCAGAAATTTAACATTTCCCTTGTGCGACCAGAGGAGGAATACAAGGTGGCATTTGATCTCATTTACGATCTACCTGAGCAAATGGAATGCGGATACGATCTGCCATCAGAGATTGCATTAGCCGTAAAACTACTGTGGGAGGACGATGGTGTTTTGCAAGCATACGACAGGCGAAACGAGTACCAGTTGCATGACTCTGCAGCCTAGTGAGTTTTGGGATTACTCCCTAATTGCGGCCTGCCCCTCATTATTCACCTTTGATTGTCTAGCTACTTTGATGCCATCGACCGTATATCTGAATCAGATTATATGCCGAGCGATCAAGATGTGCTGAGAACACGAGTCAAGACGATTGGCATTACCGAGACGAGGCTGGACGTCGGCCCATTGACGTATCGCATGGTGGATGTTGGCGGGCAGCGATCAGAACGCAAGAAATGGATCCATTGCTTTGAAGATGTCACTGCCATCATCTTTATGGCGGCTATTTCAGAGTATGATCAGGTGCTGTTTGAAGACGAAAGTGTGAATAGAATGACTGAATCACTGACACTGTTCCAATCCATCTGCAATATGGAATGGTTCTCCAAGACGTCCATCATTCTGTTTATGAACAAGACGGATATATTCAAGAAAAAGTTGAAATCTAGCCCATTGAAGCTATATTTTCCCAAATACAAAGGTAGATTGGATTGGGTAGGACGCCTGCCAATGTTGTTTTAACTTTTTGATTTTGTAGGCAGCAGTGATTATGAGAGTGCCTCTCGGTTCCTGATGGAACAATTCCAGAATTTGACAGTGAAAAACTCGGATAAACGAGTGTACACACATTTTACTTGTGCGACAGACACCAAGCAGATTACATTCGTCATGGCAGCAGTGAACGATATCATACTGCAATCTACATTGAGGGATGTAGGATTGCTGTAAATCCCATTCCTTGTATTTATACCCATTTTTAATAAACTCATGCAGTCAAAGCGCTTGACATTTGACGGCGAATCTGCATGTCAGAAAAGAGTAGACTATAAGGTAATGCCTTTGAATGCTCTAAAGTCATAGCTACCTTGGTATAACTGACATGCTGGTATAAACCACTCTCCATATTGATTTATTCAAATAACGCGGGAGCTTGTTTCTCATTCCCATAATCTGGCACACCATGTGGCTTATAAGGTAACTGTAGACAGCTTTTTTTTTAACAAACGTCCAGGAAAAAAAAAGGGTGCTACTTTTTGCTCTTTCTATCATTAATCATCGCCAACATTCACCATGGCCGACAAAATGGATCACGATCATGAAGAACATGAGCATGAAAAGGATTCATTTGAGCCTTTGAAAGCTGAATACTATGAGGGAAAGCATCTCTCTGCTCCTGTCAAGGAAATTCAGGTAGGCTCTTTTGCACTCGCATGCCAGTCTGTAAATCTCGGCTCATGCTCTTTGATTTAGGACAAATGGAAGTTGTTACCCGCCTTCTTGAAGGTAAAAGGTCTCGTCAAGCAGCACATTGATTCCTTCAACTACTTTATCAATGTGGATCTGCGCAAAATCATCAAAGCCAACGAGAAAGTAACGTCAGATGTCGACCCACACTTCTACCTCAAGTAAGCATTTCGGATGTCTACAAACAACACACACACACTTCTTGCATAGTAAATTAACTCTGCTACCATTAGATACACAGGTATTCGTGTTGGAAGTCCAGAACGTACAGACGCCGATGTCGCCAACCGCAGCTACACACCACACGAATGTCGTTTGCGTGATTTGACCTATTCAGCCAACATTTTCGTCGATGTGGAGTACACCCGTGGAAGACAGATTGTCAAGAGAAAGAATGTCATGATTGGTCGATTGCCCATCATGTTGAGATCGTCGCACTGTGTACTGACAGGCAAAAATGAGGCTGAATTAGCTCGTATGAAGGAATGCCCTCTTGATCCAGGAGGCTACTTTGTTGTCAAGGGAACAGAAAAGGTCATTTTGGTACAGGAACAGCTCTCCAAGAATCGTATTATTGTCGATGTGGATAAAAAGAACAATATTATTGCCAACGTGCAGTCTTCCACCCACGAGCGCAAATCCAAGACAGCCATCTTTGTCAAGCACGGCAAGATTTACTTGAAGCACAACTCAATTGCAGAGGACATTCCTGTCGCCATCTTCCTCAAGGCATTGGGTGTTCAGTCAGACAGAGAAATTGCCCAACTGGTCTGCGGTAACGACCATGACCTGAACGATGTGTTTGCCATCAACATTGAAGAATCGTCTCGTTTGCGTGTGTTTACGCAAATGCAGGCGTTGGATTACATTGGTGCCAAGGTCAAGGTCAACCGTAAATTATCCACTGTGCGCAAAACACTGGCGGAAGAAGCACTGGAAGTACTTGCCACTGTCATCTTGGCGCATGTGCCTGTCGAGAACCTCAACTTTAGAGAAAAGAGCATTTACGCTGCTGTCATGATCCGTCGTGTCTTAGTTGCCATGACTGATGAAGTGCAGGTGGACGATCGCGATTATGTGGGTAACAAGCGTCTAGAACTGGCAGGTCAATTGCTGTCGCTCTTGTTTGAAGATTTGTTCAAAAAGTTCAACTCTGATCTCAAGCTGAATGCAGACAAGGTCCTCAAGAAACCGAACCGCACACAAGAGTTTGATATCTTTAACCAGTTGGTGCTGCATGGCGATCATATCACCAGTGGATTCATTCGTGCCATCTCAACCGGTAATTGGGTATTGAAGCGTTTCAAGATGGACCGTGCGGGTATCACACAAGTCCTGTCTCGTTTATCGTACATCTCTGCTTTGGGTATGATGACCCGTATCTCGTCTCAATTCGAAAAGACCAGAAAGGTGTCTGGCCCAAGAGCTCTGCAACCATCACAGTGGGGTATGTTGTGTCCGTCTGATACGCCCGAAGGTGAAGCATGTGGTTTGGTCAAGAACTTGGCTTTGATGACACATATCACAACTGATCAAGAAGAAGACCCTATCCGTAAGATTGCGTTTGCATTGGGTATTGAAGACGTCAATCTGCTGACTGGTGCAGAGCTCTATCAGCCCAACACCTTTATCGTGCTGATGAATGGTGTCATCTTGGGTGTCACTCGTCGTGTGCAGCAGTTTGTAGGCAGCTTTCGTCGTCTGCGTCGTGCTGGCCGTGTCTCTGAATTCGTGTCTGTGTTTGTCAATACACATCAAAGAACTGTCAACCTGTCTTCGGATGGTGGCCGTATTTGTAGACCGCTCATCATTGTGGAAAACCAAAAGCCAGCAGTAACGCAACAACACGTCAACGACTTGATTGCAGAAAAGCTGACATTCGACGACTTTTTGAAGATGGGTCTCGTAGAGTACGTGGACGTCAACGAGGAGAGTGATTCCAACATTGCAGTTTATGAAAAGGACATTATACCACAAACTACTCATTTAGAAATCGAGCCTTTTACTATTCTCGGTGCTGTCGCAGGTCTCATTCCCTACCCTCATCACAACCAGTCGCCTCGTAACACCTATCAATGTGCTATGGGTAAGCAAGCTATCGGTGCTATTGGCTACAACCAGTTGAACCGTATTGAGACTTTGATCTACTTGATGGTGTATCCCCAACAGCCCATGGTCAAGACAAAGACTATTGAATTGATTGGCTACGACAAACTGCCTGCTGGTCAAAATGCCACTGTGGCTGTCATGAGTTACTCGGGTTACGATATTGAAGATGCCTTGGTGTTGAACAAGTCTGGCCTGGACAGAGGCTTTGGTCGTTGTCAAGTGATGCGTAAATATGCCAACTTGGTCAAACGCTATCCTAATGGTACACACGATCGTTTAGCAGATCCTCCTGCAAGAGACTCTGACATGTGGAATGACAGTTTTGATGCTGTCGAGCAAGATGGTATTGCTGGTGTGGGTGAACCTCTGGAGATGGGCTCTGTCTTTATCAACAAACAAACTCCTGTCAGCAGTGGCATTGATGCTGGTGTGCCTGGCGCTGCTCAGAGCGTTGCTTACAAACCTCAACCCCAGCGCTACAAGTCGCCTCAAACGGGTTATGTTGACAAGGTACTCTTTACCACTACAGAATCAGATCAAACATTGATCAAGGTCAATATTCGTCAAACACGTCGTCCAGAGCTGGGTGATAAGTTTTCTTCTCGTCACGGTCAAAAGGGCGTATGTGGTATCATTGTTCAGCAAGAAGACATGCCCTTTTCTGATTTGGGTGTCTGTCCTGATATCATTATGAATCCTCACGGTTTCCCATCTCGTATGACAGTCGGCAAGATGATTGAGTTGTTGGCTGGTAAGGCAGGCGTGTTGGATGGTTCACTACAGTACGGTACTGCGTTTGGCGGTTCCAAGGTGGAAGATATGAGTCAAATTCTAATTAGCCATGGCTTCAATTACTCTGGCAAGGATTATGTGACATCAGGTATTACTGGTGAGCCATTGTCTGCATACATTTTCTTTGGCCCCATCTACTACCAAAAGTTGAAGCACATGGTGATGGATAAAATGCACGCTCGAGCAAGGTAAGTAGCATGTACAATATATTGACTTGTCTCTAGATGACTCACACTCCATTGCAGAGGTCCTCGTGCTACTCTGACCCGTCAACCCACAGAAGGTCGTTCCAGAGATGGTGGTCTCCGTCTCGGTGAAATGGAGCGTGATTGTTTGATCGGTTACGGTGCTTCCATGTTACTGCTTGAGCGTCTTATGATCTCTTCCGATGCATTCGAAGTTCACATCTGTGACAAGTGTGGTTTGATCGGTTACTCTGGTTGGTGTCAATACTGTAAGAGTTCCAAATACATGAAGACTATGGAAATACCCTATGCTGCTAAATTACTTTTCCAAGAGTTGATGGCAATGAATATCTCACCTAGAATGATTTTGGAAGATGCTATCTAGTCTCCCATCTTCCAGTCTCTATTTTTTTTATTTTTTTTTGGTCTTCATCACAACTTGTCCTCTTCTCTCTCATTGTAAATACTAATAAAGTTTATTTCCACACTGTTGGATTTGCATGAATTACAGAATGACCAGGTAATACATCAGCTATAGATGTAAGTGATTTCTGTCCAATCAACCACAACCAAGCTTTTCTTGAAAAAAGCTTGCCTTCTCGTTTCACATTGCTTTTCTTTTTCATCTTCTTTCTCCAAATCACAGCCATGCTTAAAATCATTACCTTTATCTTGTTCTTGTTTGTAGCGCTCATTGCTGGCAAGTATCATGCATCGATGAATTGTATAACTACTGGCTGGCTGACTATGTCTCTCCAACTATAGCTGCCGATATTGATTACATTATGGCTTTGAAATCGCCAGTGACAGATAAAACCTATAAAGAAGCAAGAGCTGATGTAGAGTCTGCTGGTGGTAAGGTCACTTATGAATTCCATGCTGCTTTCAAGGCTGTTCTCGTTTCTTTACCATCTGAACATGTAAGCACTTTGAGCTCAAAGCCTTATGTCGAATTTATGGAAGAAGATAAATCTGGTAAGCTGCGCATATCCTGAATTGGAGATGTCTTCTTATTCATTTGTTGACTAGTTCATATTGCTTGAATGGATTTGCTTGAGCAACTTTTCTTCGCACTGTAAATAGTAGCTTTATCCATTCTTAGGTTTTTGTAAAAAAAATAGCTATAAAGAAATAAATCAATGATATTATATCAAACTGTATTTATTTAGACTGAAGAATACCTCTTGATTTTTTCAGTTGTTTTTGGTCCTCGTATTCAAGTCTATTTATAACTCAAAGGAGACAGCAAAGTAAGCCATTAGCATTCTTGCTATCGTCATATAGAAAGGTCTTCACAATGGATGTAGCCAACATTTTTAAAACAACTCAATTGACATTTCTATTAATGAAAATCACCAATACTGTTTACTCATTTGATATCTTGGCATTGAGCGATAACTACCTTGCTAATACTTTTAGTAGCTGATCAGCGTGAGTGGTCTCCAATATCAAGCCCAACAAATCGGACGATCACTATTTAAACTTTGGAGGAGGCGACATGAAATCATTTGCCGTGTTTACTAGCCAGCTTGTTGTAAGGATGACTTAGATGGATGCAGATGTCTATTTTTTTTTTCTTTTTCTTGCAAAATCCTGGCCATTTTTTCGAGGCGATTACCATTTAATGGTTGAGACTCCACTCTTCCATGATGGTAGAGCACTTTGTTTGCTACTAACCTGCTCTTATATTCTGAGGACATTGTCATATTATAATTTTGGATCTACCTAAAAACTTATGGTATCTATTTCACCGTCCCAGGGCTTAAACCAGCTTTAAAATAAAGTTACGAGTTTTAAAGTAGTGTATCCAGCTGATTTTCGAGGATTGCCTAGGCCATAGCATTTTTGATCCCGTAACTTAGTATTCTTACATTGCGCTATTACCATGGAAGATCGCAACCGCCCTTACAACTTCACTTTAACAGCCCAAATTGGGAACCAGAACTATAAGCCTTTGCCTTGTGTCCGCTTTATATACGCAATAGTGATTGTATTAAAGCACGTAGGAGGGATCCCTTGAGTGGTTTATTATTCATAATGTCTTTGCCGCTTTCTTCGAGCGAGAATTCAGAGCCTCGACGATCCTGTCAACGGTAGCAATTGAGACAACAATAAAAGTATTCGGCCATGCGAATATTTTACTCGACCTTGTTACAAATATCTCCTTCGAGGACGAAAATGAAGGTAATGCTGTTAATAGTGGACCCAATGTCAATATTACTGCTAATACAGTCGAAGCTACAGTTATTAATGATGGTCGTGCCTAACAAGAGGTTACAGATGCTGTTGCCTTACCTCCAA
>DF836450.1:61147-71704 GCA_000950595.1 Mucor ambiguus
CTGAAACTTTGTTTGTGAGACCTTTATATGTAAATTTTTGACATTTTGGCCTAAAGCCATATTTACTGTTTTCCAGAATTTCTCAATGGGCTTATTCAAGACATCTGTTTTTTTTGTACCAGTGGATGCGCTTTGAAAAGTACTCCAAGGAAGCTTAAGAGAGTTTCGGGTTCTCATCACAATTTATACAGTTAAATCCTGCAAAATAAAAAAAACAGGTCGGTTTTTGATCCAAATCAACGAATTGAAACAGAAAGAGAGTATCGGACTTTGAATAATTTGGCAGCAAAATATGGCTTCATGAGGATAATTATTGATGCTTTTTGAAGCTATTATTATTATTAAACAGGTATTGCAGTGCGAGCCGCCTCTACGTAGGCTGATGTATACTGAAGCAAAGCGTAGGAAACCACCCAAGGTGGGGGAAAGGCTTGCTACTACATAGTAATGTTACGAAAACAGATGTTACGCCAAAATACAATATAAGATGAACCTGCCAAAGGATTGTACTTTTATTGAGAATACATCCAGAGGATATATTTAGATACTTTTTTATTACGCTTACTGAATCATGATTATCATGATTTATTACCTAGAGAACTCAAGTAGCCCAAGACCTATAATGTAAGACCTTGCTACGACATTTGATACACACAACACCCGTCTAAAGGCGCTGCATTGAATGATCCGGCGTCAGGTTTCTCTGTCCAAAGCCTGAATTTACCAAAATAGCTACTATTATGCAAGGTTGTGGAAGCTCTTCAAGCAATATGGATTATGCTAGCTCTCAAACATAATGCTTAATTAGGATGTCAGCAAGCTCCAACACTGTTTGAATCTTTCAGCTACTCTGATAAGAAGGTACGTTGAATCAGTAATTGTAACCCAAATTGGTATATGTTGTACGATGCAAACACGATAGACTTGTTCGGTTGCTTGCTGACTTGAATCTCTACATCGAGTTTAGCGTGGCAGTAGTCAAAGTTTATTATCGAGGCAAAATGACCTTGTTATGTTAGTAGTGTACTATTTCAAGTAGCAGAGAGAAAGACATTGTTGATGAAGCAGAACAATCAAATTACATTTGTACAATCTGTGTGGAACTTTTTGATCATGCACTCACCTCTATGTTACATTTAGACACTGCAGTTTGTTTTTCTCATTAGCAACGGATCTCAATCGAGGTATCAAGTAGTACAAATTATTTTCTCTTTTCGGATGCCACTAGTGTTTACGCTGAATACTTGTTCACATGTTTAAGGGCTGATTCAAAGCAGTGAATGGAAGTCAAAAGAACGAATTTATTCACATTGATACAGAAGCAATTCTGGCAGAATACTGAAGCAATGATGTCAAGCAAAGGGACCAAATTGAATACACAAACAATCAGCACATAACGTTTTTCTCGTCGGTGTTGATACATGGCTTCTGTGATCTGTTGCACAATATTGATTTCTTCTAAGCAGCTGGACCAATCCAAATCTTTTCAGCCGCTTTTAAAGTTAAATATAATATAACAAAAACCTCTCCTGCTGAAATTCACTTTCTTTTTCTTTTTACTTTACTGCAATTCATTCAATGACTACTGACGCTACAACACATCCCTCTGCTCCCGACGTGATTGGGCAAGAACAAAAGGAGAAGGTGCAAGACCCTGCTACCCCTACTTTGGAAGCTCAAGTTGAAGATCTGGAGGTTTCGAAACCCGAATCCAAAGTTGATATTCACGAGGAGCATCAACAGCAACAAGAACCACAAGATGAAGGGGTAAAAGCAGTAACAGAGCAGATAAATGAAGAGAGATTGGAATCTACAGAGGACAGCAAGCAAGATGTCTCCAGCGAAGGAGAGTCCTCTACACATACCAGTGATGATGAAGGCGATGGCCCCAAGGAATTGGGATTGGTGATTAGCGCATTACAGTCTACTATCAAGCAAAATCAAGAAAAGGCACAGCCTGCTGAGCAGGAGAAGCAAGAGGATGAAAAGTCAGTGGAGCAAAAGGAGAGACAACAAGAGGACGAGGACGAGGAAGAGCTTCACAGTGTTGGCCGATCTAGTGTCGACGATAATAACTCTGTTACAACATCTACTACAAATGTGAGTCAAGAAGAGGAGAAGGTGGTTATGGAGGACCCCAATATGCCTTCCACATTTGAAGAGATTGTTCAGGACATTTTGCCTCCTACACCTGGTGTTGCACCTCAGAGACAAACATTCGATTTTGGTGGGCGTGCAAGCGAAGACATTGGTGATGTTGATACTTACAGCGCCAACTTGATTGCACTCAACAAGATTGATATGAAGGAGATTAAGGCCAACACACTATCACCAAGACAGCAAGAAAGAGCTGGTAAGTATTTGTTTGTGTAGTAGCCTTTCTTCTGCTGACTTGTTTGTCATTACAGATGAGCCTGTACTTCGTGCTATTCGTCATTTGTTCAACAATCGATTCATGAAGGCAAAAAAACTGTTTGAGAAGCAGGCTGAAACGTAAGTTTTGATACTTGGATTGTTGCTCGAGATGCTTACTAAAGTGTTCTTTGGCAGTGACCCTTTGCATGCGTTGGGCCTCGGTTCCATGGCATTTTTAAAAGGTAGATATTGAGCACGCCTTTTGGTTAATATTGCATGTGTATTAATTTTAATGTAAATATAGCTATTATGGTATGATATATATTTGCTGCATGTTTATTTGTGAGATTTTCCTTGTGCAAGGTACTGACATACACACACACACGCTATTTTATAGACATCGGATGAATCCATGACAAAAAATGCCATCGATGTGCTGACGACGACTTACAGCATTGCCAGTGCACAGATCGATGCTGCCTCTAAAAAGACAGTCGGCAATTCCGTATACCAGGCAATGAGCTCTTATTATAATTACATCAAATTTGCACGAGGATCAGGTGGTCTACCCGCAAGTCCTAAACCAGCCACACTGAAATCAATCCAGAAGGATGGTGTTACTTTTGTGCCAAACGGTGTGTTGCGTGCTCATGTGGCTAAGGCAGAGTGTTGTCTTCAAATCGCTATTTTGCAGCTGTTGCAGGAAAATGTAATGGGCTACATCAAGTGTGGTATGAACCTGAGAAGAGGTAAGCGTTAGGCCCTGAATTCCGATAATCAGTGGATCTAACCTTTTGTATGCTAATAGCTTATGCAAGCTACAGCTTGGTGTGGCAAGAGTACAAGCGTATGGGTCAGATCTACCATGATTTTGTCGATAGAGATACCATTTCTGGCATTCAGTTTGGGTAAGTTGTAAATGCTAAGTGTGTGTGGAGAAGGAATTATTCACTCTTGATGGCTGTTAGTATCGGCGCTGTGCATCTTGTCTTGTCTACCTTGCCTCAAAAAGTGCTTCGCATCGTATCTGCTTTTGGCTGGAAGGCTGACAAGCATCTCGGTTTTGCTTTGCTCAAGTTGTGTGTGGAAGAGCGAAGAATCCGCTCTCCCATGGCATCTCTCATGTGAGTATATCAGTGCGCACCTTTTTATATCTGAAACTTACATGTTGCATCACCAGGCTATTGGCTTATTATACAGTGCTCACATCGCTATGCCCTCAAATTTTATCCAACGAATATACTCAGCCCGCTATCGAGGTAGGATACCAATATCGGCACCAGCACGTTCAATTGTACTCACCTCTAAACTAGACATTGCTCGATGCTCAAAGAACATACCCCAATTCCGCCTTCTTTCTCTACTTTGCCGGCCGCACATCTCGTCTTGCCCGTAACCTGACGCTCTCCACGCAATCATTCACCTACGCCATCGAGATTAGTAAGAGCGAATGGGCCGAAGTTGAAGTGCTACACGCCTGCAGCTACGAAATCGGGTACAATTATATGATGGAGCATAATTGGGAGGAAGCTGCCAAAGTATTTGATATGCTTTATAAGGAGAGATACTGGTCTCCTGCCATCTTCCGTTACTTGACAGGTGCCTGTCTGGATATGATGGGTCAACGCACTGAAGCAATCCTGGCATTCGCTGAGGTACCTGAATTGGTAGGATCCAAGACACATAGCACGGCCCTCACAGAGAAATACGTGCTGCGTAAGGTCACTGCATTCCAAGAATGTGGCTATCAAGACATGGATATGGCACTATGTGCGTTGGAATACTTGTGCTTGTTTACTGGATTCGATTTCATGAACACGGAACTACTGGAAGGATCATTAGACACTGTAGATCATGCATTAGACGCTATCATGGAGGCAGAAAAGACCGAATTCGGCATTCGTACTAGAGAGTTATTACCAGAAACACCTGCACCGAAGTACTTTGATCAACGCGGCGCTTTACTGCTCATCAAGGCGTCTCTTTTCAACGCCATGGGCCGATTCAAAGAGGCTATCATTCACTTGAATTGGATAATTGATCACAAGGAACAGATTGAAGTAGACAAGTGGATCGTTCCCTTTGCTTATTGGGAAGCTGGTGTTACAGCCTGGGGTATGGACAACAAGACTCGCAGCAGATCTTTCTGGGAATCAGCTCTTCGATTCAGCAAGTTTGATTTCGAGTATAGGTTGGCTATGCGGGTCAATTTGGCTATTACAAAGGCAGAGGAGATGGGCGTTCCTAAGCCAGCAGACTCTAACCCTGCTAATCGTCATAAGGCTGAAAAGAAAGAGCCCATTATTACATTGGACTCTATCCAAAGTCGACAAAGCACATCGGACGATGCTTCCGCAAGATTGAGCTCGTCTGATCGTACATTAGCAGCTGAACCTACTCTATTCAAGGTTCATGTCTAATTTAATTTGATGCCTACTATTTACCATTCTCGATATATCATGTATATTTTTCTCTGTTACCTATGTGCTAATTTCTCTATATATTTAGTTATTTAACATGTACTCATTCTCTACTATCAAAAATAAAAGAATTAATCAGACACCCTTCAGGGCTTATTTGAAATGTTGCTGATTCTTTGAATAGCCTGATAATTTGGAGAGAAACCAGCTAACAAGGCCCATTTACAAACAAGATGAGATACTTTTAGCCATCACGCAAGTATAGTCTTCTCCATGATGACTGCTGATATCGATTGACAAGCGTGAGGCTTTCTAGATACTTGGTACATTATGAAGCTTATGCAAGGCACAGTAAGATCAAAACGACCCTGAATCAAAGCATCATCAGTAGCCAATAGATGAATGTACCTGAAATTATCGAACGCGGCTCTTTCGTACTACTTTACTACGACTTCATCATCTTGGTCGCAGCGTCTAAAAGAAACACTACAAAAAATATTCAAACAGTTCAGCTCTAGGGTCTATTACAGCTGTAGATAACATGTAAATCTCGGCATCTTCCAATGCTGCCCTGATTGAATGAGCATTTGCTTGCTAATTGCTTTGAAGATTGCGCTGTTACAGTGGAGTAAATACTCCCGAGTATCGGAAATAGCTTTAATCGTTGAGATATTGCATTGCTTTCGAGGATTGACATGAATCAGATTTGAAATAGTTTAATGGCACTGCTGTATTGAACCTCAGTGTTGAATGCAGACAAGACATTGGATTAAACGAGCAGCCTCTATATGCAAATAGCATGTAGAGAAAAAGGTACAAACTCGGAGCATCGGCCGTTGATCCCTTTAATGAGATCCCATTGGACTAGATGTTATTCAGGTCTTAATCGCCTTTCTACTAATTTTACAGGATGTGAATCACTATGTGAGCAGACTAAAATGTAGATTTTAGTGTCCATGATAACCTCATGATTTGTAACTTCTCTGGTTAAAATACCATCTCTGTTTATGACGAATTATCAGATATTTGGAACGACTAATAAATGGAATCTCAAGCAACCCATAGAGTGTATCTTGTCATGACGAAAATCTTTCACTTTGAGGATATACTCTCGTCGTAAGTACTTGTAATATGAACATTACGTCTTTCCTTGCTTGCACAAATTCAACATAAGTTCCTAGTTTTCTATAATTTACGTTAGATTATTCAGTGTTACAATCAAGAGAAAAGTCAAGTTTATGTCACTGCAAGATGAATAGGAACGCTTTCAAATCTCAACACATCTTAGTATAAAAGAATTAAGGTTACTTTATCTCGGTTATTTTACTAATGATATCTTATCATCCATGCATGATGGCCTGTTTAATTAATGTACAGGGCAAGTAAATGTACAACTTCGTAGGAGACCATTTGTGATAACAAAGGAATAACATGCATCTAGACAAGGCATTTTTCTTCTGAATTCTTAAAGAGGTTAACCTTTGAAATGAACCATTCTTGGTCATGAACCAATGAATCGAATGGGGCATTATTTTATCCGCTGTTGTCACTGAAAGGAAGCTACTTGGATTTCTAGCAGTTGTAAATTAATGTCACCAAAATTGAAAATTGCATATTTGATTTGAGATTACGACAATGAGGTGCCATGGCATCCAAGTTATATCTAATGTATGTCATTTATATTAGAACATGATACAAACAAGGTCATGTGTACCAGCTTGTGTTTAAAGGACAAGTATGGAATAATTCTCAGTTTAGAGCCTTTTATTATGTTTATCCTTTGAAGCATATCAATTTAAATGCAGGGAGCCTCTCCATAAGAATCCCCATGTTTGATTTCATGTGACAAAATGGGAACAGACTGGTTAAAACCAGATAGTTTACGGAAACAAGGTTTATAAGGAAAATTCTTAGTCTTTTGGTGATTTTCACTCTACAAATTTATATATACATATACAGAAAATGATCTACAAACAAACATGTTGAATGTAATAGCTTTAAGCATTATATAGCAAGTTCGTGTTGGCAAAGGGCCTGCCTTGGAATGGCCATTTAGCACTCAGTGGCCCTTCAGCTTGATTCTTCCCGTTCCATTTCGGTGAACTTTAGATCAAATTGTTACACTTTTTTCTCACGCAAAGCAAGCACAGCAGCCTGTACCACACGATCCTTTAAGAATCAAGCAAGGCGGACTTCTCGGACTTGAAGAGATACATCGTTCATCCAAATGTCGTATATGTAAGTGTAGAGATAATGAGACCCCACAAAAAAACAAACAGATAACGCAGACAGAAACTAATTTTAGACTGAAAAAAAAAGAATATAAAGGAGAGCCAACTGAGGCGTTTTGATGTCATTGCTCGGATCCTTTCTCTTTTACTTCAGGCTTTCTTATTCATAATGTCAAACCCTGCTTCAATTCATCGTCCACCTGCTGTGAATCAAAAAAAGAGTGAATTCAGTATGATTGCACCAGCCTCAATGCCACATACCAGCAAAGAGGTTGTTGTTCCACATCAAGAAGATGCCAGTTACTATGGAAGCCGGAGAAATTCACAGGTTCTATATGACAATGAGAAAGCAGCAAGCAGTAGCAGTATAGAAGAGGAGCAGATTGAGCATGTACCTGAGGGGACTGCTTCACCTGGCAAAGCTCTCTTCATGCTCTTAAAGGCATTTGTTGGCACTGGTGTCATCTTCTTGCCTGGATCGTACGTAAATTTAAGCAATCAAATGATGATTTCATCTTGTACTAACACTGCATTAGATTTGTCTCGGGTGGTCTTGTGTTTTCAATCTGTCTTATGGTCTTCATTGCCTCCATTTGCCTGGTGGCATTCCAAATCCTTGTTAAAGCACAACAAGCCGTAGGTGGATCTTATGGCGATGTGGCAAGAGCACTGTATGGCAATTGGCTTCGTTACATCATTCAATTCTTCTTGTGTCTCTCTCAAATGGGATTCGTAGCTTCATATCTTATTTTTATCTCTGAGAATATTGGCCTTGCCGCAGACACATTATCAAACTGCTCGTCTGCTCTTGAACCAAAGTATTACATCTGGATTGTCTTGGTTGCCATCATTCCAATTACTTGGGTTAGAAAAATCGCAAAGCTTTCATATTTGGCTATCATTGCTGATACGTTCATCTTGTTTGGTCTTATTTGTGTTGTTTACTATACCTCCAGCGAAATCAAGTATAACGGTGGAGCCGGTCCTGGTATTAAACTCATCAACCCTTCAAATTTTGCACTGATGATTGGAACTGCCGTTTTCTCGTTTGAAGGTATAAAAATTTCTTGATTTTTTTGGACGATGTATATTGATTTTTTTGTATTATCAAGGTATCGGCATGGTTGTTCCTATTGTCGAAGGCATGAAAGAACCTCAGAAGTTTAGTCGAGTCCTCAACATGGGCATGATCATTTGTACTATCATTTTCATCTTCATTGGTACAATGGGTTACGTTGCTTATGGTGAGAACACTCAAGCTAGTGTAGTCGCAAACATGCCTCGTGAGCCTCTCTCTGTTACCGTCCAACTTTTGTACTCTATTGCCATGATTTTGACCTCTCCTTTCATGCTGTATCCTCCCTTGACTATCATTGAAAGAGGCATCTTTGGCACCCACAAGAGCGGTCGTGTTAGTTTGCGTTACAAGTGGCTCAAGAACTTGACAAGGTCAATTATCCCTATTGTTTGCGCTGCTGTCAGCTTTGGTGTTGGCTCTGGTGGTCTTGATAAGTTTGTTGCTCTCGTTGGTTCTATTGCATGTATGCCTTTGTGCTTTATTTTCCCTGGTATGTTCCATTACAAGGTCACCAAGAGCAAGAAAGCCAAATTCTTTGACATCATCCTGGTTATCTGGGGCTGGGGTATCATGATATATACCATGTATGTCAATATCAACTCTTGGGTTTATCCCTCCAGCGGTACTGCTGCTACTGCCAAGCAATGTATCCCTTTGTAAAATAGTTAATTTCTATATAAATACTGTATTCATATTATTCTCCAAACATTTTCAATCATTCATTCACTAATCGACTCTAAATAAATTATACTCATTTCATTGGTGTACACTATTAATCTTTATAACGTAATAATTTATGATCTTTGATACGTCAAAATGCTCGTACTACATGAATACAAGTTTGTATGATGTCAACCAGATACTACACCATATAAATGTAAATTTGCACTATATGGTAAGAATGATGAGAGTCTCAAAGAAGGCTACTGAATTGAGCATATGACAATACAGTCTGCCACCGATGACATAGATGTCGAAGGCGTATTGTGAAGATGATTTGAAGTGTCTAGACACATATATTTACTTATTGTCGCTATAATCTGTTGGCAGTCAATACTTCTGATTAGAGCTTAGACAATTACTGGTGCGCAATCATGCTGATAACACTGTAGTTGACTATCTTCTACAAATATTCCTCCTGATCACATCCATACATTGAGTTCAAGCGCAAATAAGACCCTAACTATATACATGTCGCATTAAGCTTTTTATTTTGATGTGTGTTACGCAACTAATATACTTATCAGATATAAAAATGCGTAAAATAATCAACGTAATGTAACCCCAATAAGCTATATTGCTTTTTCTGTTCGCAATTCTCTTCTTACTAGCTGCTAAACCGTCAATTATTTTATGGGGAAGGTATTTTGACAACACCCAAAAATGATTAAAACTCAGATGAGCGTTCTGTCTCTATTCGTTAAATCCTTTATATTTTCGACTTGATCCATCTATCATGCAAGATTTGACTATGCAAAGTGTCGAGCTCATCCCATGCGTCCTAATTGGTTTCTGAAGTGCTTTTCGAGGCGCATTTAATGGCACTAATTATAAGATATGTTTTGAGTAAATTTATTGAGCAATATATGAAAACATGAAGTAGCTATTTTGGCGAAAATGTCAAGACTTTACATATAAAGGTCTCACAGGCAAAGTTTCAGGGGTTGCTTTGGGTCGAGAGAAACCTTTTGGTTTGATATATGCTATAGTGAAAGTCTTCATTTTCGAGATAAAAAACGCGATCGTTTGATTTTCAACGAAAACCGTGAGGTACCCCTCATGGTTTTTGGTGGATTTTGGTCGATGTTTTTCAGGTCCCACAAAAGTTGAGCAAAAGCGTCAGTGAGTAAGTGCTAGGTGAGAGAGACTGTTTGGTGCTATTTTGGCGGTCTAAAATGGCTCCTAATAGTAGAAAAAAGGGGCTCAAATGTATCCATATTTGCCGTATTTTGCAAAATTTTGTGTTGTGAGAGTCAATGCGAGTATGCTGTCTACCCATGTATAAGTAGGTCCCATTCATGCATATGTGGAGCACCCTAGAAAGTCAGATCCACATAAAAACTGTTCAAGAAGGATTATTATATCACAATAATCATTCGAAAAGTGAAATTCCAGCGAATGGTAATAGAATGCATTAAATCTAAAAGTTGCCATGAGCTAAGATTAGCCCCATTGTCTTTTTTTTTTAAGCTTGAAGAACTTTTAAATGCTGCCCAAACTCAAGTGCATTGCCATCAGCAATAATTTTGCAGAGACAAAGAAGCGAATAGCAAAAACTCGCAG
This sequence comes from Mucor ambiguus, assembly GCA_000950595.1. NCBI lineage: Eukaryota > Fungi > Mucoromycota > Mucoromycetes > Mucorales > Mucoraceae > Mucor > Mucor ambiguus. The sequence continues at coordinate 71,515 of DF836450.1, forward strand.
TCTAGCTCATGATACCATTACAAATATTAGATTCCTTATTGGAATCAATTAAGGTATTCACTTTTTAAAAGCACTTGGAGTACGAGACTCAACATCTGTCATAGCACAATACCGGAATGAGGCAATGTTTATATAGCTGATCTGCACATAAGAGATCAAAAAAAAAAAAAAATAGTGATTGTTGCTTTTA
>DF836450.1:72504-82612 GCA_000950595.1 Mucor ambiguus
TTGTTTTTGAGACAAAGAATTTTGACTTGGCCAGTTACAAACAACGAAAAAGATTGCTATACTCCTGAATATTTACATGAAGGCCCTAATATTAATGATACGCTTTTGTTAGATAATAAAAGCTATAAACGACTGTTTAATGGTAATCTGTCTCAAAATGACTATAAATACCAAAGCATCTTAAATCTCCAAAGGTTTCGTAATTTTACACATAGAAAATATATATCACTCATGGGTGACACTATTCCTGCTAACAATGAAGAATTTTTTGTTATCAATCGAGGTGCTCACTGGAGTAGGTATTGAAATTGATTATTACTACATATTTATGGTACCAACGCCTTGGTTTTAGGATTGCTTATCTGCCCTGCTTGTGATGCTGCTCACTTTCGAAATTACAAGGAACTCATTTACCACATGGCATGGCCTCCTAATTGCTTCGAAAATATTGATCAACACAATCAAATACCAGAGGGCAACCAAATTGGCCCTGTAGCGGTTCCCATCGTCTTCCCCTTGCGTCTGATACTGATGCTTCTTTGGTCTATTATATGGCTATGCTACCCAGTCTATTACATTATTGTTGCCCCGTTTAAGTTCATCTATAATGATATTGCTTCTGTGGTCCACTTCTTAGCCAATTTTCTTGTCTATGTTCATGAAACTCCAAAGGCCTGTATGCAATTTATGCGAAATCTTCTTGGATGGCTCTACCGAGATATAGTAGCAGCCTCTGCTGCTACTATTGCTACGGCTATACCACCCATACCAGGCTATTTTCAAAGGCTTTATCAAAACACAAGAGGCATTGCTGCTTATATCATCGTTCCATTTGGCTGGTCCATTCTAACGGCTCTTTATCTTGTTTATCATTACATTTTGGAGGTTCCGTATATCTATATCTCTTATGCTATTGCGTCTGCTGGACGTTATATCGCTGGTATTTCTAAAATAGTGTCTCAGTGTTGTATAGATGCCGTTACTCCAACTTTTCAAGCTGTCTATGCGGTATACCAAGACAATATCATGGCTTCTATTGGCCAGTTTTGCAACAATTACATCGAACCTTTGATTGACTTTGCGCGTTGCTTGGCTGTTATTCCTGGAAAGCTTTTTCAACAGGCAAGACATCTCATTATTATCAAGATCCCTACTGCTATTGATGGATTTATTGGTTCTGAAAGAGCTTTCGTTCAGAGAGTGTCCCTCAGAATGGAAGATAAATTAAGACAGATATACCAAGGTATTGAATGGTTGAATTCAGTCATGTATTCCTTTATCTATTTTCCTGTGGATATACCCGCCGGCACACCCTTTTGGATGAGCTTTGTTTACCGTGCTTTCTTTTGCATTCATGTCATTATCTTAGTCTATTTGTGCATTTGCTATTATATTCAATTAGGCGTACTTTATGTATCCTCCAATGTTGTATATGTTGAATAAATCTCAACATGAAGTCCGTTAAATATCATCTGTATTTACTGTATTATTGCTATATTCTAAGTATTACATGAGTTGATAATACAAACTGTTCAGGGACAAGCACTGGATGATTTAGTAACAGCAGTGCTACCCTGAAATACACTTCTTGGATCTATTATATGGTAATACATAGGGGGGATAGACTATTGGGTCTGCATGAATCTCGCCTATTCATGTTGTGGATAGGCTACACGGGTAAAGATTATCAATTTATAAGCTCGTTGTCGGCAAGACTAGATCTTGGCCAAGTTAAATACAAAATCTGTTAATACATCCAAGGTATATTCACCAAACATCGGAAAGTTTATTACGAATAAAGGAGCTTTTATGGGTTGTTTCATAGATACATGTCGTATGTCTACTATTTCAGTGAGATCAATGCTGTGAAATATTGATACCAAGGTCAAGTATTTCAGCTCGCTGCACTGATCCTGCATTTGATTGCTCTTTTGCATGAACCCAAGCACTCTGTCCAGCATGATTTTTGCACTTACAATCTTAAGGTACATAAATTGATGCCTGTTATGGTAATAAAACGTCGTTTAAGAGTTTCCCAGTATTTGGGTACATGTCAAAAAAGGAACATTAAGTGAGTTGCGATATAGCCTCTAGTTGATAATACCGTTTCTCTCTTCTTTACACAAAAGCAAAAAGAACCCCAACCCCATTATATAGTGGCCAATACGAAAAAGTGCCTTTCCCCAAGAAAGCTTATCAAGCCAGCATGGCATGAATGATTATTACCGATGACTCATGTACTCTCAACTCATTCGCCCGCACACAATTCTGCCAAATCACATTACAAATAACAGCTCATTTTCTTTACTATAAAAGGATACCGTTATCTAGTTACATCATGAATGGAAAGCACTGCTTTTTTTTTTTATCAAACAAAACTACAATTTGAGTTAAGGTGTAACCTGAGATATTTTCATATGAGATCAGATTGTCCAATTGCTTCAATTTTCACACGAATACTTGGAACGAAAAGAAAAAAAGGGGGGAGAGCGAGACATTTCAAAATGAATCAAAAATTGACGACCCCTTCTAAATTAGGTCTGTGTGTTCCCACTTGCCATAACCTTTATCCGCATGTAAATGTGGGGAAATCCACCCCGCATTTAGCTTGCTTAAACGAATATGCGATTGCCATTCACACACGAAGTAAGTATGATTCAAATGATGCACATTTTATTGAGTATAATACAGTTATTTTTTATATGAAAGAGAAAAGAGTATATTTAAGCCTTGAATTGATCTTCAGTAACACCCTTACCCATAGCAGCAGTGGCAGCAACACCACCAGTAACGACCTTGATAAGCTCATCAACATAAGTAGCACCAGACCACTTTTGATGTTGGAGAACATCGACACCGTGTTCACGTTCCTTACGTTGAACTTGGCTGACATAACCGAGCATGCCATCTTCCTTGTAGGCCTTGGCAAAGGTGGAAGAAGCCAAAGCATTGGCATGAAGACCACCCAAAGTGATGAATTGCCAGGCAAAACCAAGCTTACCCAAATCGTGAATGTAAGACTTCATGTTGTTATCATCTAAACCAGCAGCATCCCAGTTGAAAGAGGGAGACAAGTTGTAACATAAGAGAACCTTGGGGTGAACAGACAAGACACCTTCAGAGAATTGCTTGGCTTGAGAGAGGATAGGCTTCTTGGTCTCCATCCACAACATATCAGCATAAGGAGCGAAAGCAACAGCACGAGAGGTAGCAGCTTCAGTTCCACCTTCATAACGGTAGTAACCCTCACGGACACGAGGCAAATCCCAATCCCAGAAGATCTCAACACCATATTCCTTTGCAATAGCACGAGCTTCCTTGTTGGACTTGTAGTGAATCTTGGTGAGGAACTCCTTGGCGGCATCAGCCTTACCTTGCTTGATGAGTTCATCAGCAACGGCAGCACCGTAACGCTTAAGACCAGCCTTAGCAATCCATTCATCTTCGACAGCTTGAAGGGCAGCACCGTTCTTACCAGCTTGTTCAGCTTCGTTCATAAGTTCAGCCAAAGCACCAACATCAGGGTTGGTGGTACCAACAACGAATTCGTGATCACGGGGATCGATGTTGGAGCTCAAGAGAGTAGCAGCCTCAGCATCAGAACGAGCGACGATCAAGTTCTCAACACCCATAATATCATATTGAACACGGATAGCGACCAAACGGTTGATGTGCTCTCCAATGGGGACCAAGACCTTACCAGCCATATGACCACACTTCTTGGTACCAGGAGCTTGATCTTCAACTAGAGTTTATAAAAAACATTTAAGTAATTTGTTTGATTACCAAATACGTGCCTTATTTTTAAGACTTTTTTTTTTGGGTGGGAATCTACTTACCATGCATACCAGCAGCACCACGCTCAACAAACATCTTGGCGAGCTTCATGACAGCAGTAATACCACCATGACCAGTATCACCATCAGCAATGATGGGTCTTAAGTAGTCAATAGCAGGAGTGTTGGCACGCTCTTCGGGGGTCATGGCGAGACGAGCCTCACGTTGCTTACGGTCGTGGAAGAGTTGGGCAAAGAAGAGATGTTCGACCTTGTTGGGGACAGTGTCCATAGGGTAGTCAGCAAGATCAGGTCCAGGCTCATTGGAGCTGGAAGCAGTGGAAGAGCATTGCCAGCCAGAGACGTAGACGGTCTCGAGATGAGGAGCCATTTGAGTGACTTGAACGGGATCAAGAGCACCAAAGGTGTGAGAGGCGGTACCATTGGCCTTGTGGTTTTGCAAGAGCTTCCAAACCTTCTTGGCTTGAACATCAGAGCGGTATTGAACAGGGAAATAACCGCGCTTGGAGACAATGGCCTCAGCACTGTAAGGACGCTTGATGTTTTCGAAACGAGGAGAGGCCCACCATTGCTTGACCTTTTCAACCTCATCGAGGAAAGCTTGTTGTTCGTGATCAATAGTCATTTTTGCAGTGTGTTTGATTGAGTATGTATAGAGAGAAGAAAACAAGAGAAAAACCAGACATTGATTGATGAATGGAAGCTCTTTTATAGTTTAATGAAAGAGTGTGGAGAAACTCGGAGAACAGAATGATCAGAATAAAATGGCATAATATAAAAGTGGTGCATGTGAAATCTTTAGAGTTGTAACTTTCAGATTTCCCCACGTGAAATACGAAATGTGGGGGGACTAGTGGGATCATTGGTCCACCCAGTGCAGTTTCCGGGCTCTCCGCAAAAATGAATATGCCATTTGTCATCGATTTCTCTGTTCATTATCTTATCTTTTTTATTACTTGATTTGACAATTCTATAGTGTAGTATATATACAATAAATTAAACATCTTTCACTGCCTCTCCCCACTGATTGATAGTCCAGCCATGCTCGGCTGCTATCTTGTCGTTAGACTCGCCCAGCAATGCAATAGAGTACTCGCTCTGCTTCATGGGCACATCCAGATATTCATGTGCAACTCGTTTAATGTCATCTTGAGTCACCTTCAAAAGTGCTTCACGGCGCCTGTTGTGGAATAATTTAGCATTTATCATTATAAATTCGTTGTGTAGGACTTACATTTGTCTCATTTCATCTGATACACCATTCACAAACTGAAGCATGCCTTCCTCAGATACGCTCTGAGGGGCGTCAATGCCTTGGAAGATGGATAGCTTGGACTCTGTGATTTCCTGATCTGTAAACTTGCGCTGTTGAACCCAGTCAATCGACTGATTGTAGGTGTCTAATGTCTCGAGCGTGCGAGGATCTCTGTAAGAATAGAACGAGAAGATGCCATTCAATCCAGCATAACGAGCACCACCACCATAGGCGCCATTCTTCTCTCTTATCTCGCGGTGAAGATAGTGATTAGTCATTAGGGATGATAATACTTGCAAACTAGCACCATCGGCGTGCGTGTAAGGGACACCACGGAGCACTTTGGCAGAGAAGTTGACTTGGAATGGCAATGGGAAGAATGTCTTTTTGTAGTGAGGCTTGAAAACGTTCTATGGTTGAACAGTATTAGAGTCTATGTGTATACGACAATCATGAATGCACATGTCCAAGTAAACTTACGGAATCAATACTACTGGCAATTGATTTACCCTCAGCAGGTAGTCCTTCAATGAATTTGACCAAGGCCTTTGTGTTACTCTCGACTGCATCTTCACCTGATGTAATGGCAATACGAAGCGAGGATTGAGTTAGCACAGCAGATGCAATTTGCTTCAACTTGTCAATCACATCAGATATATCCTCCTGTGCGGCAAGACGGCTCATGAAGCTTACTTGAGTCATGCCACCCATGAGTTCAGCATTATGCATGCCAGGTGTGAGGCTGGATCCAGCAAAAGTACGGGCAAAGACATGACCAGAATCAGCGATCGAATTCACCATGGAGGAAGCGTTGCCATTGATCAATGTCTTGAGTTTCTCCACATCATCAAAGTTGGTTTCATGGATCAACTTGGCTAGAATAGTGTACATCTTGTCAATGTTGCGATCCAAGCAGTTGCCAACCAATGCTATGCCTTCCTCAATGTGATCGATATCAGAGTGATTGGTAGTTAATGTGGTGGAGGCACGGAGACCGCCCGTATACAGTCTGATTTCATCATCAATTTCAGCCATGGATTGATTGCGAGTGCCCAATGACAACAATGAATCACAGAACAGTGGCAAGTACAACTTTAAATCTTCTGAAAGCGTGGGCAATGTGCTGATGGCTCTAAAGTAAGTAATACCATTGGTGGATGTCGTTCTCCATTGGACAGGTGTGTTGCAAAGACCAGTGTGCTCTAAAACAGTATGTTTGGCTTTGAGAGCAATATCGCTGAGCTGCAATGAAGGCAAGCAGGACAGATCCTCGGTACTATCTTGAGATGCCAATAAGTCTTTGCCATCTTGAGCAATTTGCTTCTTGTCTTCATCAGTCAGTGCTTCTATTTTTTTGGCCAATCTATCCTTTTCTTCTGCTAATAGGTTGGCGCTATAGCTTTCTTCAGGACGCATGACAAAGGATAAGGTGTGCTTGTTTTGCAAAAAGTACTTTTCAATGCGGCTTTGAAAAAAGTCTCCCTTGGCTAGCTCGGACTTGAGACGATCAATGTTCTGAGGAGCACACCATGTTAGTAACATATTTTATGTTGAAGTCTGGCCACGTACCTTGTTGACTTCCAAGAGATCCACAGGGTCTACACCATTGAACCAGCCAGAGGTAACACCATGCATGATAGAAAGACCAAAGTCAGCAGTTTTCTTATGTAATGATTCAGTTAGATTTAACGTCAATTAGGTTGTCATGTCAACTTACATGCTTCTGGCTGAGCTCCATTTGATGAATGGCAGCCTCAATTCGCTTGGGATCAAAACCCTCTTGCTTTACTTGTTCAAGAACAGATGTAATGGTAGACTTTACTTTTTCCACATCTGAATCTTTGACACCTTGCAAACCAATTGACATGCAGCTTGTTCTAATTGAAAGAAATGATCAATGAACATGTTTGAACCTATAAAAATAGCTACGTACTTGGTGCTGTTATCATATCCGGTATTGGAGGAGAATTCTGAACCAAGATTGGTATCAATCAAAGCCTTATACATGGGGGAGGCATGTCCATCCAGCAAAAGATAGGACAACAAGCGCATAGAGAATGTCTCAAAGGCATCCTAACATAGATTTCAATCAACATGCATCAAGTTCCTAGAATTAAGTACATACGGTAGATTCGTTGGTGAGATAGGATAATGACAGCTTGGTTTGTCTATCAATAGGACTCACTAAATCAGCCATTAGCAAGCCAGCTATACTACATTTTCATATACACTTACTAGGATCCAAAGCACACGTTGTTTCCACACTCTTAGGTTCAGTCCAAGGAGTAGCAACCTTGTTCACAAATGGCACCTCCGACTTTTGGAATCCCTGAAGACGCTCTCCAATAGCTGCTAAATGATTCTCTAATGGGAAGTTACCGTAGGTATAGAATCTAGCATTACTGGGGTGATAATGCTTCTTGTGAAAATCCAGCAATTGCTGATGCGTTAAATCTGTGATATACTTGGGATCTCCTCCGCTGCAATATTCGTAGGTGGTGCCAGGGAACATGGCTTGTTGCATGCGAATGTAGTATAAATAGTTGGCGTCAGACTAGTAGCATGTTAGCGCCATATGTATATTGTGCATTTAAAGACAACTCACTGTTTGACCCTTCATTTCATTGTAGACAACACCTTTGAATTGAATTGGCGTAGTCGTATCTAAATTGCATATTCAATATCGCATTGACCCTCCCATCCCGAAAAAAAGCAACGTCAACATACCAGTAGGCATTTGATGCTCTAAACGCCATCCCTCTTGCTTGAAATCCAATCTGTCCAACTTTGGATGCAAGACTGCATCCATGTAAACATCTCTGAGGTTGTTGTAATCAGCTGGGTTGGTCGTAGCAAATGGATAGATTGTATAATCGCTAGCTATAGGTTTCGATGAATATACACTTTTATCGTTTTTTCCGCATGTTCTCCTCGCTTACCAGTGAATGCATTCATAAATGTAGCCAGACTGCGATTCAACATCTTGAAAAAGGGATCTCTCACAGGATATTTTTGACTTCCACATAATGTTGTATGTTCCTGATGTTTTAGGTGGTTTCCTTCCATGAGTTTTGTATTCAAGTATTTCCATAGCTACTGCTTAATGCTTACCAGAATGTGAGGAACGCCAGTGTCATTGCTGACGGGTGTGTGAAATCCAACTGCAAATACGTTGTTTGAGTCATCTCTGTCGATATGCAAATGTTGAGCTCCAGTAGCCTCGTGTTTCAGTGTGATGGCTGTGAGTTCAAGCTCGGGTACTTTGCGAACCTAGTTGTTTAGATGAGTACATGCAATTGCTCATACTACAGCTTCTTATACACACCTGTTGCACTTGATAACCTTGCAATGTTTGACCGGGGGTCAAAATAGCTACATGATGTTTAATTTTAGTCTTTTGTGTAAGCAATCTATATATCTTGACCAATACCTTTGGAAGTGTAATGACGAACACTCTTTTGTAAAAATCGCGTAGAAATCCCTAGTTGTGAAGACATCTAAGATTGTAGGCAAAGCTTTTTCGTTTTGCTTTAAAAAGAAAAAATTAATTGAAAAAAAAGAAAGAGGGCAACGGGGAATAGAACTCCAATTTTGTCATTTTTATGTAACTTGGTGCACAGTGATTTATACCCTTTTGAGACTCCTCAGCATAAGCGACAGTAATGTGGAGATAGTAAGGCATCGGGAGACATGACGTGTGGTACTGTTCGGTTTGCTGAACTAGTTTGAGCAGCTATTCAGATGGGTTAATCTTTTCAAATAGTACACAACTTCCACTTATATTCTAATAACTGCTAACCCCGTAATATTCACATGTATTATCTAGTAAGTGTTGGCCAAGATATAAGGACCTGCGTTTAATAACACCAAAGCCCACCTCTACCGGCACATTGGTCTTCCATACTAGACAATTGTATCCCAATACTTAACTTTGTGTATTTTGACATAACAGGTGTGTCTAAAGTTTATACCCTTTGTATAATACCAAACTATACCGTACATCGAACCCAGTATAAACATAATAGTTTATATCGAATTTTGGTAACTGGATGAACTATTGAAATGGAGACTAAGTGCTTGTCTTCTTCATTATCTATGATTTTGTTTTGCATTCGCTGTGACACTATAAAACCTGTACCTATTACATACCGTGGAAAGGTACACTCCATTAACTTTTTATCTAATATTGGCAAGTCAAAGTTAGACTCCATAAAATCGAAGTCGAAATGTTGTGCCAGACGAGCTACATCTGTCTATAAAGATTAAAGTATTCTTGATGAGTAGATATGACTGTGCTATACATCAACATGGACAAGCTATGACCACTGAAGTGTATATCTTAACTAGTAAGGCGGTGATGAGGCTAATCAGATATGATGAACGTTGTACAAAGTAAATTACTACTTTGACACGTTGACATCCAGAATTTAGTATAATGCATAATAGTACATTTTGTCTTGAGCAATAAATCTTTATTATTTTTTTTGTGTCTGATCTTATTATTCAAGAAATAATGTTGTATCAAAGGTCTCGGCAGGTTCCCACACTACTAAAGGGCTATGTGCTATCCTTAGGTGGTGTTGTATCCGAGAAGTGAGGATACAATATAGATAGTTTCAATAAAATGTACTAGACAAAGACTTGTAAATTAACCAGATACTAAAACTGTTCTTCCGTTTATTAATCATTATGATAACATCTTCTTATATGCAAATTATTATCGCTTGATCAACTATTACTTCTCGTACCTAAAGATTCAATACATCGAGTTCGGTGTATCCAATATCGATCATGAAGAATCCGATGATCAGCTCAGCTAAAATGGTATTATATACACTACCTTATGAGCACAGACTTCTTCCATGAATATCTATCTATAATATATAGCTCACTGTTGTAGATCATGATCAGAACGTTCCTGAGTTCCTGAGCTCACGCATCATGCTAAGGACTCAACATACATAAGTCATATGTGTAATGAAACAGCACCTACTCTGTCAACGAAATTGGTAATAAAGCGAATGGATCAACAATGATCCATTCAGGAACCGAATGC
>DF836449.1:1085-16709 GCA_000950595.1 Mucor ambiguus
TGTTATAATTTACCTGAAAATGCTATCCTGCTTTGAAATTTAGCTGATAGCAGCACAAGCAGCAAGCCTTGTTGTATCCGAGAAGTGATGAGGATATAATGTATGAATAAATCAAAAAAGGGTGAAAGACAATAAAGACATTGTAAATCAACCAGATATACTAATGCTATATCAAACGTCCAGCCAAGGTCTCACAAAGCTGTAGGTCACAAACTATTTTTCCTGGGTTCTTTGGGTAAATAGTAGATATATTTGTATTATGCTTCATGTACTGGCCGCCCTCTAATGCCAATGATTGCTATATCGTAATTCGTAAAATTTATCCAATATCTCAGGCGTGTATGTCTCAAACTGCTATCAGTTTCACTGTGGTACACTCGCAATGTTTATTAAACAGGTACGTAGATCAAACGAAGAATTTCAGCAACAATGTCTGAGGGTATATTCGCATCCATGTCTTCCTTCTCCATCTGATCATCTGTGGCATTCACAGTCAAGACATGCAAACGATGACTAAACACCTTCTCGGCCGCAATGGTGACTAAATCTGGTGTCAGGAAGCTCTTTTCAAACAGGGTTGCCAGTGATCTAAATCATATACATCAATGTGAGCATACAAACGCAACTGAGTGTACACTACTTACTTGGTCACAGTAACTAAATCTTGGCTACACCTGGCTGTCAATCCACCCTTCACACGAGGATGTGTCCGGATGCCCACCACAATATCTCGTACATACCGTGTGATATCAATGTTGACATGAACTTTACTCGCCTTTTCCGCTAGCGCTTTAATCTCATCATGCTTCATCAAGGCAAATCTTCGAGAGCTTGGTTGTCGTGCCAATGGATAGGGTACAGACATACTAGGATGCAAAAACATGTCTTGCTCAAAGTTGTAGCTGACAAAAAATCGGTCCATCTGTAAGGATAATGGTAAGTCTAACGAGGCATATCCGCTTCTGGTATGGCCGTCTTACCAATTGAGACGATATCTTGAGTCGATCATAAGCTTGAGGCAACACAGCAATGACCAAGAAGAAAGGTTTGGGCACATTGTATTTGACATTGGATATCCTCAATTCTTTTGTCACTATCAACTCCAACAAAAGCGCTTGGATAGAGGCATCTGAAGCGTCTAGTCCTTGCATAATCAGGGTCTGAGCAAGTCGTGTGGATCCCATGGCAGAGGTAGAGGCTGCATACACTCTCTTCGTGTCCTCATAATCTGGCCACCGAGATCTGTCTCTCTTGTTGTGCATCTCTTTTGTAGGTATCGAATGGGCGTACGTTGAGGGTGAGGCTCCCGAGTTTCCTCGCAGTATCCTCTTCTTTGTGAGGTTGAAATCAACAGGATTGACGGGGGTAGAGGCGTGCAAGTCGTCGTCTCCTAAAAGCGAAAACTGCAGAGTATCATTTTAGTATGGGAATCGTCTCTAAGCCTGTACCATCTACCTTGATGCTTGTATTTCGGCTGCTAGTGTGTTGGCTTGCTTGAGATCTTTCAGAATTCCTCGAATCTAATGTTTGTATGGATCTACTTGGCTTGTGTGATAGTTCATGAGGCCTTCTATATTGCGAATTGGGATTGAGCTTCTCCATGGACACATCTGAATCATCCTTTGTATTGAAAAGTGTGTCGACGAGATCTGTTCTTGTCTGCTGTTCTGTGCAGATCATTTTAGCAGTGGTGAATCCAAATAGGCAGCGACTAATCTATAGTAAAACACACATTAGAGGAAACCAAGCAAGCATTTATGTTTACGAAAGATTACCTGTGAAGCCATTTGGGTCACTTCTGCCAGTCTCTCGGGAGGAGCAGTGAGTATCAAGTGTTTGTCTTTTCCAGATATCAAGCACAGCAATATGGATATGAACAAGTCTTGGTTGAATGAGAAATTAGCCTGCTTTCGCAGTATTGCCATCCGCGTCTTAATCCATTCTTTAGAATCTTGCGACATCTTTCATCGGCAATCAGAAAGGACGAAAAGGAAAAGGAAAAGGGCCGTTTTGCATTGAAATACAAATGGATACAGGACTCATCAAAGCTCAGCTGAGTGCCACAGACATAACAATACATTTACAGTTTTGGTGCAATGTTTTCACATATACATGATCCATTGAGAGTGCGAGAAAAATCAACAGAATCATATGAAAGGTATTTGATTCTATTGTACTATTTGCAATGTATAGAATGTGCATATGTCTATTGACGCTGACATTAGCTTCTAGTCAAGGAGTAGTGCTTATAGCATAATTCACATCCACATGAAGGCAGTCCACTTTTTTTCGCTTTTCATACGTCTAAATCAACAAGAAAACAAAACGAAAACCTTGTAGTTTTCCTGACAAACTGCATACAAAATGAGCTTCAAGAAACGAAACGTGGATCAGCAACCCAAACTGCCATCTGGCTCAAGATTGAGTGCCTACAATGGCCAGCTCTTGATCTCAACCGGCGTACCATCATTAGACGATATTCTAGGGGGAGGACAGCCTGTGGGTACTGTGATGCTCATTAAAGAAGACCGTGCTACAACCTATGCACAGCTCTTGCTCAAGTACTTTATCGCTCAAGGCATCAGCTCTGGGCATCATTGTGCTATTACATCTCGCGACGAGGACCCTGAGGAGATGCTGAAAACGCTCATGTGGCTATCGACTTCGGACAAGGACGACGATGATGACAATGACAAAACAAAGAATGCTCGTACAGACGCTGAAAGCGATCGCATGAAAATTGCTTGGAGATACTCTCATTTGAAGCGTTTTGAAACTGGTGTAAAAGCTAAGTTAGGCAAGTGCATAGGGTAGAGAATGGTTATAGACTGGGTAACTTATATTTGTCGCCATCTCATAGCATCGCCAGTGCCTCAGCAGCAACAAACTGCCAACACCGCATCCGATCAACCACAAAAACCAGCAGATGAGCCTAAGCCTTACTGCAGTCAATTCGATCTAACAAAGCGAGTTCCATCTACAGTTTTAGAGCAAGCCAACACAGAGATTATGCATTGGAATATGGTGGCCGATGGAGAGGAGGGGGATCAGGATGATTACGAGAGCTTGATCAACAAAGTTAGAAAGGTCGTTTTGGATGGCAACTTTAGTTCCGCTATTCCTGTTGCTGCAGGCACGCCTCGCAATGCATTGAGAGTAGCCATTCACTCATTAGCATCACCCAGTTGGCAATCAAAATCACCTTACGTGAGTATACTGGATAAGAAGAGGGGACGATGCTGCTGTATACTGACAAGCTTCATTAGGATTTGTACAAGTTTTTCCATGCGCTTCGTGGACTGCTTCGATTCTCGTTTGGTACTGCCGTTGTCACTGTGCCAGCTTATCTGTACGACGAGGTGCCTAATGTGATGAAGCGTATCGAGCATATGGTCGATGCAGTCATTGAAATCGAGTCGTTCGCAGGTAAATGAAAGAGCGTGTGATGAGTGTCCATTGGCTTGTATACTTACCCGCAGCCGTAGGTGATCCTGTGCATAATGAGGCAGCCTACACACAAAACTACCATGGATTCTTCCATGTGCACAAACTACCCGTCTTGAACTCACTCTTACCACCAAGCACCAAACTGTCTGTGCTGTCAGCAGGCGGCAGCAATGATTTAGGCTTCAAGCTCCGTCGTAAGCGATTTGCTATTGAGACCTTCCATCTACCACCAGAGGGAGGTGTTGTCACCCGTCGAACTGAGCCTCCTTCTTCTGCCTCAGCACCTACAACAACGTCGTCTTCATCTTCAGACGAGAAAAAGAAGGAAAGCAAAGGACTCGCATCACTGGCTAATCGTGGGCCCAAGAAGATTGGAGGCGGTGGTGGCGGCATTGGATGTGGCTCTACGCCAGGCAAAGTAGATCCGCTTGAGTTTTAATATAAATAAATCAATCAATTTAGACCATGTTACAAATATTTATTCCTCTTTCCTCTACAGGCAAACCATGTTGAAGGAAGTGGTATCATATGTCAAAGGACTAAAGAAGCGGCATCTGCTAGGTGTCAGCTTGTTCTTTATCCTGTTTTTTGTGCTATTTCAGATAAACTATATCAAGAACACAGAGCATGTCATTGCCACAGAGAACAGTCTAAACGGCCAAAAACGATATCTGGTGGTCATCGGCACAGAGGCTCAATACGCTACGAGACGAAGCATCATTAGATCAGCCTATTTCAACATTGACGACAATCTGATACCCGCATCAGACTTTGACCAGGTCGAATACGTCTTCCTGGTTCACGGTGGACCTCCTAAATCCAATTCACCAGAAAGAAGAGCATTTGAAACCGAAATGATGGAGTACAACGATATCTACACATTGCCAACTGACCAAGCATTCACTTTGGGAACAGCATTTCAATGGGTGAGTTGAGAAACTTGGGCAGGATCTGATATGCCATTGCTGACACGTTTGACATATTGCGGCAGATCAACGCCACAGCTTGGTCGAAACCATTTGATTATGTGGTCATTCAGGACATACACACTTTTATCCATTTGGATCGAATTGTACATGATTTTAACAGCGCTGCTACAACTGTGGATCAGATGGGAAACGATGGAAAAGGGATCGTGGTTTCATGGAACAAACTTCAACAGCTATTGAGCAATCCAGCAGCGGATGGTTCGACAGCAAGCAATGTAGCAGTCTGGGAAAATAGCGTCGAATCGACCAACGCAGATAACCTCATTATCACCCATGTATACCAAGATCAAGACTTTTTGGATTTGGGCTCTTTGTACCAACTGCAACCTGTTTTACCCAAGAGCAAAGCGAAATCCATTGCCGTGGTAACATCGTCTTACATCTACGACTACTGCATGGAGCCAAGTGGCACCAGAGCCTCATTGAACAAGCGATCTTATGCAGACAAACATGGCTATGCTTTTGTGGCCCGATCTAGAGAATTTGCACAGCAAGCGCTACGACCTGATCAAAGACGCACTGTATGGGGAAAGATTGATGTAATCCAAAAGGTGCTCCCTAAATATGATTGGGTGTTCTGGTTGGATATGGATGCAGTGGTGATGAACAGTGAGCAGACCATCCAAGACTTGCTTCAGAGACTCGAGATCAATGACACTACACATTTCATCATTGTTCGACCTGGCACCGACAAAATGATCAATGCGGGTGTATTTCTGATCAGAAACACAGCATGGTCATTCCAATTCCTGCGAGAGATCCAGAATCAAAGCGAATGGTACAGACAAGGACCCTCCTACGAGCAGGGAGCCATGTGGGACGTAATGCGCCGAGAAGGATTTATTCAGCACACCAAGTTTCTAGACAGAGAAAATCATCTGTTCAATACGTTTCCCAAATTCTACCAACAGGACGACTTTATTGTTCACTTTGCACCGGATAAATGTCCCAATTCAGCAACCCTCAAAGGCTTGGCAGCAGCTGATAGCATCAAGAAGGGACATGCTGTAACTAGTCAAGATCTGCTCTAAATAGAGAAAAGCACATTTTCAACTGGCTTTCAACTGACATCATTTCATCTCGGTGCTTATTGCTTTGAAACACACACACACAAATCCATTTACACATTAGAGAAATAAAGGTGGATACACACACTCTAAATTTTTGTGCAATGTTAAAAAAGAGAAGGGCTTTTTCCTTTTCTCTTTTTCTCCTCTTTTGTTTTTTTCTCTTTCAAGTTTTTCTTTTTTGACTTTACACTTATAATACAACATGTAACTATTTTCTAGCAGATACCACAAGGTAGAGCGCTAACATCTTGCTTAGGTCTGAGCCTTATGATCCCTATATTCCCAACAACCAACGCGGTGCTGATGGTGCCGGTGGAGCTGGCAATCAAAAGACTGCCCGAGTGCAACAACAAGTAGATGAGGTTGTGGGTATAATGCAAGAAAACATTGATAAAGTAATGCAGAGAGGCGAGAGATTGGATGACCTTCGAGGAAAGACGGGTAAGTTTTCCTTGTGTTTACAAGTGATTTATTTATTTATTTGTGTGCATGTTATCAACATCAATACAGAGGATTTGCAGGCAACTGCGGGCCATTTCCGTCGTGGAGCTAATCAAGTGAGAAAGAGAATGTGGTGGAAGGATTTAAAGTGGAAGATCATTATTGCAGTTACAATCCTAGTCATCCTTGGTGTTATTATTGGTAAGTGCTCTTTAAACCCTTTTTTTTTCGCCTGCGTCTATTCTAACTAGACCATATCATTTTTAGGTTCTATTGTTGGTACACAGGTAAAGTAGAGATTTCCCCTTTTTGTGCTGCTGAACATTGCAAATCAAGCAAGAGAGATAAAGAAGTGGGCTCAGATTTACTAATCCCGATTTCAATAGACAAAGAACAACAACTCAAGTCAACCAGCTGCTGCTCCCGCTTCACCCTCTGCTTAGTTTCCTATTAATTACATTTATTACTATTATTATTAAAAATCCCCTTTCCTTCTATAATTCTCCATTTTCACTCATTTGTCTCTCGATGGTTTCGTGTCTAAAGTTATATGCGTCTGCAATGACCTAAACAACAAAATATAAGACTCAACAACTAACATAACAATGAGTATCACCCGCTTGTTACCATTTCCATGTTCAATAACGGTAGTCGAAGTAGCATGGTTCTAATTTCTGATTGCTCCAAGTCTTCAAGAGCTTCTTTGGCGCTTAGTAGGATGGCTGGTTCAAAAAAGGTTAATTACTCTATTAGTGAAGGCTGATGTGTTACACTCACAGAGACACACAAACGGATGAAATGCAAACGGATCTGTCATTGCGAAATAGGTATCTATGCACGTCATGGCAGTTAGTACACACATGTCAAATGAGACACCACACACATTTACCCCACAGCCGAACCAAATTCTCGAATCTCATCTCCTTGGCTAGCAGATTCTGTAGCCAAGATGTCGACCATTCATTTAAATCAACCTCTTCCTCGTCAAAGTAGCTACATAATTCAGGTAATCCACATCTGAACAGTGTCATGAACTGAGCCACTTGCTCCTTCAGGCTGATGTTTGTGTTGTACTCCTCTATCGCTTGCATCAATCGCTCGAAGCAGAAAAAGGCATCGCATTCGGTTTCCATGACATAGATGAAGGGTGCGCACAATGACACTAGGCTGGAGCTATATTCAACATCATGGTTACTGTTCAAATAGGCCAAAATGATATTGACAAACGACTGAACATGCTCATTTCCATCCAATTCAGGCACTCTACGCTGAAACCGGCTCACTTCTCCTCGAATTCGCTTGGCTGTTTCGCTGTCTGTCTTGTCTAATTGATCGTACTCTTCTGTCCTTGCCTTACTTGAACTTAATTCTTTGGCTGCAATCAAGTATTAATATGGAAATAATTTCTTGATGGCAAGTATTTAAATAGCTTACAGCGATCTGCTTGCTGTACGCCTAGCAAGTATTTCCAAACTTCCTGTTCTAAGTTAGCATCTACTGTATATCATTAAGACGTACAAAAGAAACCTACCCCTCGCAATTGCTCGGGCACGCCGTGTCTAGCTAATATACGTAATCTCTCCAAGTCTAAATAGACTTCAGACTGTAATATCTCTTGGAAGTCGTTTAAATAGGACAGTTCGTCTTCATCTCCATTCATTTTTTGTATTTGTATAATCTTTAAAAGGGAGAAAAGAGCATGTAGTGATGTAAGGAAATATATTTAAGCAGGGAAAAAAATCCTGTAATAAAATGAACGATGTAATTCACCAATCTCCTACTCAAAAAAAATTAGCTTGGGCCGTGAAATAGCCCATCATATTATAGCAAGCCAATCCCCCTGCTGTCGCCTGTTGATGGCTGGTGATGAGTGCTTCTGTAAATATTGTGTCAGGCAAGGGATTCATCGGATGCAGGCTTTCAAACAACCATTTTTTTATATTGAGAAACAGAAATACCTCTGTCTACAGATTCAGCAATGCTATAGAACGTGCACCTTTGACAAATTTGCCCAATAATTCATGCAGTTCAGTAGTGAGGGGCACAATCGACGTGCCTTGTGTCCAGGCCCAACACTATAGTGCATTATGCAACACCGTCAGCATATTATATTAGCTCTGCTCAGTAGTAATCTCAGAAAACATAGCATCAGTCAATTGGACGCCATGTTTACCTGCCAATGTCTAACATATCTCAAGATAACCAAGCACATCGCTCATGCAACGTGCTACAGAATGGCTCAGACGATCCTATTTACTATTTAAATGGATCAATATATCAGGTTCAAAACAGGTGTATTGCGTCAAATTCCATACTTTGCTCGAGCATCTCATACCAAGGAGCGCCATGCTTGGAAGCGAGATTTATCTGCCCAAATTATTTGAACTTGACAGCCTCGTGAAGCTTTTACAAAGATACCCTGACAACGTGAGTCTCATCAAACATCTCACCACTAATAGCAGCAAAGATTTTTCTATTGATGGGTGTTATGCTTTATTGCGTGTCTAATATATCAGAGATGTTTAGCTGGTCTTTTTTTCAGTGAAATCACTAATGTTGCACAGTAATCTCCTAAACAGCTCAACAAACTAAAAAGATGATCATTCCACTTGACACGCAAAATGACGATGACTATTACAAAGCGGCCAACGAGCTTCGACACTCATTACAGCGACCCGATATCATAGAGTACCTCGTCGGCAAATATCACAGCATGTAAAAAAATAGTAGATTCTACTAAACATAATCGAAATTCACTTCACAACTGCTCGGCACGCTTTCTTATAAGAGGCATGAAGCAGCTTTCTATGTTTGAGTTGGGTTTGCTCATCATTTCAACTGCAGATGTTTGTACAGAGCTTACTGGTAGACCATGCTCTTTGAAATACACTGATATGGCAGAAGAGCTTGTTGTGGTTATCAAGAGCAATTTGGTGGACTGAAATTACCATTGATTTTGCCGTGATTTGATTACAATCAAATTATGCGTATACATAGTAGGTTCGATATTCGGTTTTAATGAGATTGGACACTTGCCACTAGAATTGGAAAACCTAGATTCTGTGAATCAAAAAAAGTAGATTGTCTAGAAACAACGACCATTCAAGCAAGCGATGATGGTGCGATGGCAAATAAGCTTTACTTGCAATGTTCATATGTTTATAGTGTATAAAGCACTCTCTGTCTCTTCACCCTCCCTCAGCATCTTCTTTTACCCAGCACATCCGCGCTTGGCTTGGGTTTATAAACACTCAATCTCTGGCTAGATCTCAGAAATTTCTCTGGGCAGTGTTACCTGTCGAAATTTTTGTATTTGAAAAATTTCTGGTCTAGAAACCCCAGCTTTATTATACAAGATCGCATAAATCTTGGCTATATTTACATGTGCAACAAGCCCTCAAGCCCATATGTAAGCTTGTCTTCTGAAGCAAGAAATCTACCAGAGAAAGTGCTCACCAAAAATGGGAGCTATATTCAAATGCCTTAAATCATCTATATCAGCTGCAGAACAAAACCCCGGACTTTCAGCAGAATTGCTTCCGCCCTATTTTCGGAACTATAGTAATGTGATTCACAGAAAGCTTATCTTTCAAAAAATATCAAACAAATGACTCTTTTGCCTGACCAATTCAGGGGCAATACGAAGCTCAAAAATTTCTGGCATATGCTTGAAATTATTGTTTATTTACTTGGGTATGTGTGAGGGTGTCTAGAAGAAAGGAAAAAGATAAGTGCAAATAATCTGTTTCGATTGGTCTTTTCATTTAATTTGTCAAAAACTAGCCATTGTGATATCATTTGTACTTTTAGCCAATCACTTGTATATGCCCTTAGTATATATTAAATCGAATAGAGTTAACAGGAGAATGATTCCATCTTCATCTCTCTTTCCCATTTTCCCATTTTCCTCCATTATCAACATGAGTATGACTGCAGCAACAATACTCAATTCATTGCCCATCGAGATCATTGAATTGATCTCTATCAACACATCTACTCAGGACCTGCTTGAAGTGATACTTGTATCCAAAGCATGGTATCATTTCTTCTACAACTTTATATACCGGTCTCTCGCTATTGATAGCTATGACAAACAGCAAAGGATCTTATCAGCCTTCTACACTGGCAAACTACCTGGTTATTATGTAAAGGCATTGACCCTGCAGAACATTGATCTCTCGGAGTACGACACATCTCACTTGGCAAAGCTGTTCCCCGAAGTAGATACACTGGTCTTGGACTGGAACATATGGACCTCTTCATTTCACTCCAATGCTCATTTTGATTCTGAAGCACCCATCTCTTACATTCATCCACCTCAAGGTCTACCGCCCTCAATTGATCAATTGTTCTCTTACTATGGTGCTCACAGCCTCAGACATCTCAGCATTAACGCTAAACATCAAGATAGCACTGATATCTGGTCTATTCTTGCATTGTGTCCTCGCCTCAAGACGCTCAAACTATTAAATCTGAACCACGAGCACATCATCACATTGGGCTATTTGGAGACAATTCATCAGCTCTGCCCACATTTAGTAGACTTGACCATCAAGTGCACTCGATCGGATCCAAATCCTGCCTTGTTACCTCAGTTTAATGAACACCAAGGTCGCATTGTACTGACTCCTTCAGTACTGGAATCCTTCTCATTAGCCTCCAGATCTGGATCAGCTAAATGGCCATATTGGTTGCCCTACTTCTCAGCAAAATATCCTCATCTACAGCACATTCAATTCAAACATTGCGGGCTAGGTAAGGATGGTGGAGGCAATCAAGCTATTCCGGACCAAGTCTTCACACTATTCACACATGGTTGTCGCCAACTCAAATCCATCCGTTGGAACAACATTATTGTGCAACATGATCAGCAAAAGGGGTTGTTTAGTATGTGTGATCAGCATCATCAGAAACAACAAAAGCAGCCATTCTCACACTTGGAGCGTATTGAAGCATATGAAAACTTTCAGATTCCTGGTTCCATTCAGTTTTCCCCACTCGTTCAACGAGGCTCACTGATGTCAAGTTTACTGACTTCGCTTACGATTGGCCAACCACCGGCAGAAGTTACAACCGCTCAGGTTTTGGAGGCTATTGGTCACTGCCGCAATTTAGTTTCACTCAAGATCCAGGAATGTTTTGTTGATCCCGAAATGGCATATAGTATGGATGATATATTAGCACATTGCAAATCGCTGCAAACGCTGTATGTGAAGGATGTGCATTTGGTATCAGCAGCAATATCATGTATCTCAGGGACATCCAATCATCCATTGAAGAAACTAAAGCTGAAGCGGGCATCGTTCAATGAAGGGGTCTTTGATACCATCTCAAGAGCCTGTCCCACATTGGATCATGTAGAACTGTTAGGCTGTTTCCAACGAGATAGAAGAGATCAAGTTCGTATACTGTTGCCTCGCCAAGAACTGACCACACTGAAGATCCAAGGGCTTCGTACTCGTCGATACTATGCTGGCTGTCGTATTCGATTCTTCCAGGTCAATCAGTCATGGCACTACATGAGTCAATATGACATTCGCTCACATCCGGTTGGCCAAAAGATTGCATTTCAAAAGTACCGCAATATGGAATTTGCTCATACACTTGACAGATTGGATGACCGGGACATTCAGGAACTAAAATCGCTTGTAACTACGGAAACTCTAAAAGCTTGGGACATTGAAGCTGTGAAGCGCAACTTACAGACCCCAAACACTGGCTTAGATGCTTCCTTCTGGGATCCAGAGAACCTGTATTATAGTGGTTTTGTCAAAATACAATTCAAATCAGTACAGCATTTATTGATTAATAACAAGCTGTTACTCGTTGAATAAAGGGTCCTCTGTTTACTTTTTACTAATTTTTAGCTTTATTTCACACTTGATGATTGGTTCTGCATGAAATTATTTGAAGTGGGGAAGATGGCTCTGTAATTAGAAGATTTCATGTCGCTGAATGAAAACATAATGTCATGATTTCGTTGTCATAACGTTTGAATGGAAGCAGAGATAACACTGATAATGGAAAGTTCTTCAAGTATTGAAGCTGCAATGACACAATGTAACACTTTGAACTGAATGATCCTAGCTTGGCCCGTGATCTGTGTCAAGCTTGTAAGAAATGTTTATGATGGTTAAAAATACATCAATTCAGGCACCGTCTAATATAGAATAGATTCAAAACCTTATAACTAGAAAGCTACATTAATTTGCTTCCTTCTTCTTTTCATTGTTATGCCTTTTACTACTATTTACTATGAGCTCAATCCCCTCCCTAACCTTTGAAATCATCGAACATGTTAATTCATACTTGTCACATCAGGATCGCTACGAGCTGTTCCATATAAACAAATCATTTTATCGCATATTTATTATACTACTCTATCGCACAATCACAGTCGAATCACCAAATCAACTCAAGCAACTACTCTGTATATTTAATCAAACTGAATCCACATCACTACCGCTCGGCAAATGCGTTCATCAATTGAACATCTTTCTGGACGAACTATCTGAATATGACCTGACAGCATTGCAAGCAGCATGTCCATTTGTTCAGTCCATACATGTAGATTGGCGTATATGGAACTACTTGGCATTCATTGAAGAATCACCAAGTGCAGGCTTGCCGCGGAACTATCATGCTCGACGTCTGTTTCCTGTGGCTGCTACTCTATTTCTATCCAATTACGGTGCTTGCAAATTGTCATCCATCACATTAGATTTGTACTCTATGAATCAAATTGATGCCAAATCAATGCTTCGTTACACACCAAATTTAAGAAATCTCACGCTCATGGGAATCAATCAACATCACGACATTACCATTCAATACGTCGAGTTGATACATGATCAGTGTCCATATCTAGAGAGCATTGCCTTGGAAGGGTACAGAGCAGAGGCCGAAGACTTTGTCAGGATGATTCAACCCACGCATGTCAGCGCACTACCACGAATGAAATCTTTCCAATTAAAGTGCCAATACGGCGCTGATCGCTACCATGATTGGTTGCCTTACCTAGGAAGAAAGTATCCAAACCTTATTTCACTAGATTTTCACCATTTAGGAACTGGGAAAGATATCATTGACCCTTGTCCTGTAGAGCTGTACCGCCAATTTATTAGGGACTGTCCGCATTTGACGTATATCATGTGGAACAACACTGCCCCTGATTTTAGATTCTTTCAGGAATTGGATAAAGCGCAACACAGGAAACTGAAAAGATTGGAAGTGTACGACAATGTTACAGTGCCTAGTCTATTGACAACTGCCTTGTTTGAAAGTCATCACCAAATTCTAGGCAATCTCACTCATCTCACATTTGGTCCTATTCCTCGCGGTGTCATGACAAATACATTGGTGCAATCCATTGCCACTGCCTGCCCTCGTTTGGTGCATTTATGCCTACGAGAACCTCATTGCAACCTCAACATCCCTTTCAAAATTGACTCTATTCTGGACTATTGCCGAAAACTGGAACTTCTTGAGTTGCATAATATTGCCCTTCGAGTATCTTTTGATCGTCGGCAACAAGAGCCTATCTGGGACAACCATCCTTTGAAGAGTTTGATTATGCGACATTGCAGTTCATTTGACGGCGTATTTGACCACATCTCACCAAGATGTCCCAATCTCGATGAGTTGGTTTTATTTGCGTTTACGCAACGTGATCGTCGCTACAAGGTAAAAATCCATATGCCATTCCAAAGGTTTCGCAAAATACAATTGCATGGTTTACGCACAGAGACATTTGATTTGGATCGTCGCATTCGATTTTTCTCTATTACACAACAACAACAAGCAGCATGGTATTATATGAGCAAACTTGCATTGAAAGATCAAGAGCTACCAGGCAGAGGCTTTAATTATCGTGGTCTAGAGATGGCTCTTGACCTGGAGCAATTGAAGGGTGCTGAGGTGTATTTATTGATATCCTTCTTGAAGAAACCAATGTCATGGTCCTCATTGGAAGTGCACAAGCAAGAGTACCTCAAACGGAACAACACATCCATGGTAGAAGACTGGCAGCCCAAGGATATTTACGATGCTGGTTATGTAGATTTAGTATGCGAATCTGTTAGTCAAATCACCATCAATAAGAAGCGCATCATACTGTAACAAAAGCTGCTTTCTACATCGGCCTTTTAATGAAACACTGCTCTTACACTATACTATTACTGATGATACATCTCATAAAAATTTTCAAGATGCGTTTCAACACTCAGTTCTTCTTTTTCTACTTTTTGCATTCTTTATAAATCAATATGGCATCTCGCTCTGATCTTGGAGATGTTACTCCCAACAACTTGGGTCAAGTGAGAATTCTTCACAAAGTGTTGTTTCCAGTAAACTATGGCGACAACTTTTACAACGACTTGTTGGAAGCTGGAGAGTTTGCAAAATTAGGTACGCTACTTGATACATGACTTCAAATTGACAGCTATTGATCATTGACCGATCGTTAGCTTATTACAACGATATTTGCGTTGGTACAGTGTGCTGTCGCAAGGAAGCTGATGAAAGTAATCCTGAGAAATTCAAGGTTTACATCATGACTTTGGGTGTCTTGGAGCCCTACCGTCATCTTGGTTTAGGTAAGCGATCACTTGAATGCAATGAATGTCTCGGTATATTGACATCTATACTCTTTTAGGGTCTCAATTAGTCCAACATATTTTAGAGCAAGCCAAATTAGCCAAAGACATCACTGAAGTATATTTACACGTTCAGACTATCAACACAGCTGCTGTCGATTTTTACAAAAAGAACCATTTCGAGGTTGTCAGCACTGAGAAGGATTATTACAAGAATATCGAAGATAGAGACGCTTATCTTTTGTCAAAGAATATTGAACAATAAATGTGAATAGCATGTGCTTGTAGAATAATGACATTATCGCGCTTTGATCGAATTTCGTCTCCATGTGCCGTTGCTCTTGGCTACCTTTGCTTTGTGCACCAAGGTAACAGAAATATCAGGCCAGCATAACGTTATTTTTTTGAATACAAAGGTACAGCTACATTGCAATATGTTGCCTCTCCCATCTTGTTGATTTCCGTTATTGAGCAAGTGCTATTCTGTGATTCACTTGCTGATCATTGTTCGAGATCTTGTAAATGCGGATACCATTGCATAAATGGAGATACAGATAGAGGAGGAGTAGACGGTTGGTTCGGCAGATATCGAAAGGGAAGATATGTTGTTTAACATTGAATAGGATCGTACTTGGATTCGAGAATTGTTGACATCAATCAAATGCCTATGCCATTTTTATTGAATACTTCGCATTAGCATTAGTTTTGTATTTCGCGTTTATTGTAGGAATTTTGATGGGGTTTCATTTAGTATGTTGGTCTAACGTTTGCTTCTCGATTGCATTAAGCAATGCTAGGAAAATACGTAATTATTGAACAATAAAACAAACTCAACATCATATTCACGCAGAGTTATTATAAATAAGCAATTTACAGTGTAATGAATACCGCTAGTACCGAAGACGAACATTGGATTCATCGTTTGCTGTTACAAAGTGGTTTGTGGAGAAAATGTTTTGTTTAATAATATAGAATAAAA
The DNA here is from genome assembly GCA_000950595.1 of Mucor ambiguus. NCBI lineage: Eukaryota > Fungi > Mucoromycota > Mucoromycetes > Mucorales > Mucoraceae > Mucor > Mucor ambiguus. Next base: position 16,606 of record DF836449.1, read on the forward strand.
AGGTAGATGAATTGAACCAAAGCAAATTCGTCTATAAAATGAGCACCAGGTCTATAGTTGTTCAACTAGAAATAAATTCAAATGTAATCAAAAAGATACGATAA